>SJXQ01008787.1:38445-71167 GCA_006408695.1 Aepyceros melampus
AGTGAAGCTGCAGATGCTCTGTGCTGCCTTCTATCATTAATAATATTTACCTGTTTGTATGTCATAGGTCTCTTCCTAGATTGCCAAGAGAAAAACAAGCATGGTCTTATGTGTTCCTATGTTTTCCTTAGAGTCAGCATAGGGCTTGTGCTTAATATTCAGAAAGATTGGTGTGTGATGTGTGTGTGTGTCTAATTTATTTTTTAAAAACAGCTCAATTGTGGTATAATTTGCATACCATAAAATTCACTCATTTGTAAGCCTGTAACTCAACGGATTTTTTGTAAATTTACAGAGTTGTGCAACCTTTACCACAACCCAGTTTTCACACATTTGTATCATGCCAAAAGAGATCTCTCATGACCATTTGCCCATGCTGAGCCCAGCAACCACGAATTTATTTTCTGTTTCTGTGGATTTGCCTTTTCTGGACATTTCATGGAATCACAATGACAAAATATGTGGTCTTCGGCATTGGGCTTTTCTTAACAACCATAATGTTTTTGAAATTCATGCATGTTCTAACATGAATCACAGCAGTCTGTTCCTTTCTACTGCTGAGTAGTATTCCATTTTATGGGTGTACCACATTTTGTTTATTTACCTGGTCGGGGATGTCTGGACTGTTTCCAATTTAGCTATTATGAATAATATTATGAATACTAATGTACAAGTCTTTGTGTGGACATGTTTGTTCATTTCTCTTGGGCAGATTCCTAAGAATGTAATTGTCTCGTCTTAAAGTAAATTTTTTGGGGCTTCCCTGGTGGCTCAGAGGTTAAAGTGTCTACCTGCAATGCGGGAGACCTGGGTTTGATCCCTGGGTTGGGAAGATCCCCTGGAGAAGGAAATGGCAACCCACTCCAGTATTCTTGCCTGGAAAATCCCGTGGACGGAGGAGCCTGGTGGGCTACAGTCCGCGGGGTCGCAAAGAGCTGGACACGACTGAGCGACTTCACTCATTCACTCAAGGTAAATTTAGGGCTTCCCAGGTGACGCTGCTACCGCTGCTGCTGCTAAGTCGCTTCAGTCGTGGCCGACTCTGTGCAACCCCATAGATATAGACGGCAGCCACCAGGCTCCCCCGTCCCTGGGATTCTGCAGGCAAGAACACTGGAGTGTGTTGCCATTTCCTTCTCTAATGCATGAAAGTGAAAAGTAAAAGTGAAGTCGCTCAGTCCTGTCTGACCTTCAGTTACCCCATGAACTGCAGCCTTCCAGGCTCCTCCGTCCATGGGATTTTTCAGGCAAGAGTACTGGAGTGGGGTGCCATTGCCTTCTCCGCCAGGTGGCGCTAGTGGTAAAGAATCCACCTGCCAATGCAGGAGACATAAGAGACGTGCGTTTGATCCCTGGATAGAGAATATCCTCTGGAGGAAGGCATGGCAACCCACTCCAGTACTCTTGCCTGAGAATCCCATGCATGGTCAGAGGCGCCTGGTGTGCTACAGTCCATGGAGTCGCAAAGAGGCAGACATGACTTTGTACCTGAGCATGCGTGCATAATGACTGTTAATATTGAGTACCTTCTCATCTGTCAAATCTTTTGCCAATTTTAAAATATGTTGTCTTATTGGACTTTAAGATATTTTTATATATTCTTATAAAAATCCTTTATGAGATATGTAATTTGTGAAACTTTCTTCCAATCTGTGGCTTGACTTTTCGTTTTCTTTGTGTATGTGAGTGCGTGTTCTCTCTCTCTCTCTTTTTTAAAATAATGTGTTTTTATTTCTCTTACAATTAAAAAAATGTGAACATTTTGTGATTCAGCCACAGCCTTTGCTTCCGGGTGACTCCTTCATTGGGTTTCAATGTCTTTTTATATAACAGATTCCTGTTCTGGAAGGCAAGTTAGCTTTTCATCATTATTTTTGTCTAGATAACATCCAAAGACAAATTCCATAGGGACAAGTATATGTACCCAGTGGTCATGCACAACCTGAAGTAAATTCATTATCAATGCTGCAGCCTTGGAGCCAACAAAACCCCCACGACCAAGCGCAGCAGTGAGCCCAGCCACTGGTGGCAGCTGCTTCTCTTTTTTTAAATTGAAGTATGCTGCTGCTGCTGCTAAGTCGCTTCAGTCGTGACNACACTCACCAATATCTTTCATAACTTTGATACTGGTATTGAAAGTTGGAGATAGTCCTTAGGTACAAGGAGGAGAAATGTGGAAATCTGGGGCAGCAGTATTCAAGGTACACTCATGTAGTCTGTAGGAATCAGTTTGCCCTAGGGCAACCCTCTAAGGAGAAAGAGGCAAATGTGGTCCAGACCAGGAGCTATTCATAGACTATAACTTTGAGTCAGTCTCCTTTCTGAGTCTCAGGGTCTCCATCTACAGAATGAAGCTGACAACACCTGCCTTGTGAACAGTAGTGCAATCGTAAGCACAAAGGCATCTGTCATAAAGCACATCATAAATATCATTTTATCTCCTTTAATGTCTCTCCCCGTTCTGTATGAAAAAAGATGCTATTTAGGAATGCTGAACCCTTTATAATGAACTTAATTCTTTTTATTCCTCATAAGCTTCAAGAAAAAGGATAACTAAAATGCAGAGAACAAAAGTATAGACACCAAGAGGGGAAAGGGAGGTCGGGATGAATTGGGAGATTGGGATTGACATATAGACATTATTGATACCATGCATAAAGCAGATCACTAATGTGAACCTACTGTATAGCACAGGGAACTCTACTCAGTGCTCTGAGGTGAACTAAATGGGCAGGAAATAAAGAAAAAAGAGGGGATACATGTGTACATATAGCGGATGCACTTTGCTGTACAGTAGAAACCAACATAACATTGCAAAGCAACTATAATCCAATAAAAATTAATTTTAAAAACAGGAAAAAAAGAAAAAGGATGACTAGTTATAATTTTGGAGCAGGAAATGGCACCCCACTCCAGTACTCTTGCCTGGAAAATCCCATGGATGGAGGAGCCTGGTGGGCTGCAGTCCATGGGGTCACAAAAAGTCAGGCACAACTGAGTGACTTCACTTTCACTTTTCACTTCCATGCACTGGAGAAGGAAATGGCAACCCACTCCAGTATTCTTGCCTGGAGAATCCCAGGGATGAGGGAGCCTGGTGGGCTGCTGTCTATGGGGCGCACAGAGTCAGATACGACTGAAGCGACTTAGCAGCAGCAGTTATAATTTAGAAGCCAAACTTTTTCATGTTAATAAGTATTGTCATTTCCCACAGGATACTCAGTTTGGGCAAATCGAAGGACAAAGGCAGGCTGTCCTTTTGCAAGGTGAAATACTCCAATGTAGCAAAATTATAATAGTGAACACATGTTCTTTTTAAGTATTGAGACTTATCCTGAGCATTGTTATAAATAGATACCTTAGATCTAGAGCTGGATTCTAAGTCTCAACTCTATTTACCAGCCAAGTGAATTTAGACAAGAATTTATAGTCTCTGTTTACCTAGGTTTTCTTGAATATACAAGAGAGGTGTCAATACCTAATTTACTATTTCAGGGATCAGCAAGTACAACTATGTAATCAATAAAAGATAGCCATTATTAGAAGTCACTAATCTAATATGATTATTAAAAGTCCTGGGACTTTCCTGGCAGTACAGCAGTTAGGACTCTGCACTTCCCCTGCAGGGGGACCAGGTTCAGTTCCTGGTTAGGGAGCTAAAATCCCACGTGCTGCTTGGCGTGGCCAAAAATAAGTAAAATAAAACAGACAAAATCCATAAGCAGATAATTCCAGAAAAAGAGTTGCAGAAGGACCCTGAACATGTGAGATGTCCATTTGTAATTATGATAAGAGAGAAGAAAATTCTAAAATAAAAAATTTTTTCAAATAAAAGTCTGTCTAAAGATCATATCCACCCCCAGCAAGTCTTTTCAGGTCAGTTTGGGACAGTGAATAATAATGTGGAAGAAAGAAGTGAAGGAATCACCCATTATTGAAAGAAACTGAGCAGTTAGGAAAAGCAGTAAGAATCCTGATTTGAAGTTGTCTGGTCAAATGTCCTGGAGGAAAGATAGATGAAGTTTCTAGGGAGGTTGGTGATATTACCAACTATTGAAGTATTTATATCTACGACAGGAAAGCCAGCAAAACCACAAGTTCATGCCACATGAATGCCTGATCAGTGGTTTGGTCGTAGGTAGAAAATACCACCAAGTACACCACCAATGTGTGTGTATAAATATAGATTTACATTTACAGAAATCTCTCTAGCAACTGAGAAAAATGGTTAGAAGTGTAGTTCTCAAGACTTCCTGTTAAACCACTTGGGAAAGTGTTATTTCGGGGCTTTCCTTGTGGCTCATGTGGTAAAGAATCTGCCTGCCAGTGCAGGAGACCCAGGTTCAGTCCCTGGATTGGGAAGATCCCCTGGAGAAGGAAATGGCAACCCACCTCAGTATTCTTGCCTGTATAATTCCATAGACATAGGAACCTGGCGGGCTACAGAACACTTGAGAAAATCTAACCACGAAAACAAGTACAAGATACAACCAAAGAAGATTTTAATTTTCCCTTCACGGTGTAGAAACTGCTTCAAATAAATTGTTGATCAAGTCAGGGGAGGGCTCCTTGCTACTCAGGTCATTCTGACATGAGCTAGCCTGCTATCTTATTTGAATACCCTATTGATACTGCAGGTTCTCCGACTCCTTTTCCTTTCCATTAGATTTTCTTGATTGCAGCTTGTCTCATGATATAGCTCTGAGTGTACTCAAAAATCCTTTGGCCCTTAAAATCAATTGCTGCTAAGAAGCCTAAAGTTGACAATAAGCTTATAAAGTCATAATATTTCTGCCCAGATGCAATCATCCCACCAGCTGCAAGACACACATATTCATCACTGTGAACATTTTATCTAGGGCTAATTTGGTGCATGTTCTTATTTTTGGCACCAGCTGCAGTGCCATTTTATAGTAAAAAAGATTATATTGAGAGTAGGTAAAGAGAACACATTCAGATGGCTACATACAGTGTTGTACACTCATTGATTCACGAGAAGGTCAACCTTTACAAATGTGCCTTCTGTTAAATCAAACTCTTTCCACCCATATAAGGCTCAGAGTTCTGTGGGCCTAAATCCAGGAAAATAATCTATTTTTTCTTCCCAAACTTTAAACTTTCGATTTTGTATTAGGCTATAGCTTGTTGAAAATATTATGTTGTCTCAGGTGAACGGCAAAGGGACTCAACCATACATATACATGTATTCATTCTCCCCCAAATCCCCTTCCTATCCAGGCTGGCATATAACATTGAGCAGAGTTCCCTGTGCTATACAATAGATCCTTGTTGGTTATTCATTTTAAATACAGCAGTGTATACGTGACCTTCCCAAAGTCCCTAACTTCCCCTTACCTCCAGCAACCATAAGTTTGTTTTCTAAGTCTGTGAATCTTCCTGTTTTGTCAGTTCATTTATATCATTTCTTTTTAGATTCCACAAGTAAGGGATGTCATATGATATTTCTCCTCCTCTGCAGGACAAGACTGTTTTTGATTTCTTTTCTCTGTCCTATGCAACATTTCAGATGTTACAGATGTTCCAGAGTTAAAATGCTGGGTTTTCTTTAGAATCAAACAAGACTAAAACAAAAATTTCATTCTTTTACCTATACATTTATAAAAGACAGTGAAGCAACACCCCCAACAAGTGGTTGTCCAACCTCTGTCCAGATCCTTCCAATATCAAAAATTCAACTATGTCCCAGAGTGATTCTATCTTTTTATAGCTCTAATGATTAGATAATACTTCATATATATATATGTATATGTACATATGTATACATGGGGCTTCCCAGATGGCACTAGTGGGAACCTGCCTGCCAATATAGGAGACATAAGAGACATGGGTTTGATCCCTGAATTGGAAAGATCCCCTGGAGAAGGGAATGGCAACCCACTCCAGTATTCTTGCCTGGAAAACTCCATGGACAAGGGAGCCTGGCAAGCTATAGTCCATATGGTCACAAAGAGCTGGATACAGCTGAAGCTACTTAGCATGCACGCATGCACATATATATGCTGCTGCTGCTGCTAAGTCGCTTCAGTCGTGTCCGACTCTGTGCGACCACATAGATGGCAGCCTACCAGGCTCCCCCATCCCTGGGATTCTCCAGGCAAGAACATTGGAGTGGGTTGCCATTTCCTTCTCCAGTGTATGAAAGTGAAAAGTGAAAGTGAAGTCCTCAGTCGTGTCTGACTCTTGGCGACCGCATGAACTGCAGCCCACCAGGCTCCTCCACCCATGGGATTTTTCAGGCAAGAGTACTGGAGTGGGGTGCCATTGTACATATATAATATATACACAGTTTTAAACTGCTTGATAGTCACTTGTATGTTTTGTCTTCCAAAGCCACAAAAAACATGCTTCAGTTCTGTGTTGTTCACTCGGTAATCCAATGATCTGCAGCACGCCAGGCTTTCCTGTCCTTCACTCCCTCCCGGAGTTTGCTCAAACTCATGTCCATTGAGTCAGTATGCCATCCAACCATCTCATCTTCGGTCGGCCCCTTCTCCTCCTGCCCTCAACCTTTCCCAGTATCAGGGTTTTTTTCCAATGAATCGACTTTTCGCATCAGATGGCCAAAATATTGGAGCCTCAACTTCAGCATCAGTCCTTCCAATGAATATTCAGGATTGATTTCCTTTAGGATTGACTGGTTTGATCTCCCTGCTGTCCAAGGAACTCTCAAGAGTCTTCTCCAGCACCGCAGTTCAAAAACATCAATTCTTCATTCTTTCTATATATCACAGCTATTCATGCTTATGAATGAAGCCCTCATGGATACCTAAGCTTCTTTCCCTCTAGGCTATACACAGCATTTTTTTTTCAATCACACTGCACACATCAAGGCTATGAGATCATTGCACACCAATCATTGCTCAACTCTGGCAGTTGGAACAGGACACGATGTCTCAGCCACCCTGAAACCATCTGTGTAAATGAATGAGTTCTCTGCTCTCCTGCCAGCTAGCATATTTATCAAGCAGGGACAGAGTGTGTGGTGCTGTGATCAGCGCTCCTCTGTGAAGCTCTGCTCTTCACAATGTTTCCAATGTAATTGAGCTATCTCCATAACAGAGCTATGGATAAGAGCAGAATCAGAGATACAGCTCAAGTCTACCAACAGATTTCAAGTGACTGGTTAACCTTAAAAAAAAAAATACTCAATTTAACTTCCTCCTATGTTGAAAAAATGACACATATCAGACAAAAGTCCTGGATAATATATAAATGAAAATAATCTTCAAGTTAAATATTTTCATTTGTCTCCCACAGTGTTATTTGAGAGAGGACCTTTTTTTCTCTGTTACTACTACACAGAAAACAACTGAGGAGAAATGTTCAAGGATCCTAAAAATATCATTCTGAGAAATTCCTGGCCCAGCCCTTGTAGTAAAGAATCCACCTGCTATTGTAGAATATGCAAGAGACAGGGGTTCAGTCCATGGGTCAAGAAGATCCTCTGGAGAAGGAAATAGCAACCCACTCCAGTATTCTTGCCTGGAGAATTCCATGGGCAGCGGAGCCTGGTAGGCTACAGTCCATAGGGCCGCAAACAGTCAGACACAACTAAATACATCAAAGCTGATTCATATTCATAGCTCCTGCAGTGTTATTACATAGAGGACTTCTCCTTTTTTCTCTCTCAGTTGCTCCTTCACACACACGAAAGAAAAACTAAGGAGAAAAGCTGAAGTATTCTAAAAATATCATTCTGATCCTTTCTTTGCCCATTTTCTACATTATCTGACACTAAACTCAATCTCTATGATCAGATAGCCATTTAAATGACATTCTCAGCCTATGTATTGAAATCTTTAGCTCATTTAAAGAGTAGTAAGAGTCTCTTGACGGTTCTTAAGTTAGGAGAAATAAAAATTCAACATTTCTTTAACACTAAAGAAAAATCAATTACACATAGGTTTAATTTTTGTTTAATGGGCACAGAATATGATAAATTATAGGGAAGAAAAATGGCACTAAGGTCAGGAAGCAACAGTTAGAACTGGACATGGAACAACAGACTGGTTCCAAATAGAACAAGGAGTCGTCAAGGCTGTATATTGTCACCCTGCTTATTTAACTTATACACAGAGTACATCATGAGAAATGCTGGGCTGGAAGAAGCACAAGCTTTAATCAAGATTGCCAGGAGAAATGTCAATAACTTCAGATATGCAGATGACACCACCCTTATGGCAGAAAGTGAAGAGGAACTAAAAAGCTCTAGATGAAAGTGGAAAAGGAGAGTGAAAAAGTTGGCTTAAAGCTCAACATTCAGAAAACAAAGATCATGGCATCTGGTCCCATCACTTCATGGGAAATAGATGGAGAAACAGTGTCAGACTTTATTTTTTGGGGCTTTAAAATCACTGTGGATGGTGATTGCAAACGTGAAATTAAAAGACGCTTACTCCTTGGAAGGAAAGTTATGACCAACCTAGATAGCATATTCAAAAGAAGAGACATTATTTTGCCAACAAAGGTCCATCTAGTCAAGGCTATGGTTTTTCCAGTGGTCATGTATGGATGTGAGAGTTGGACTGTGAAGAAAGCTGAGCGCCAAAGAATTGATGCTTTTGAACTGTGGTGTGAAGAAAACTCTTGAGAGTTCTTGGACGGCAAGGAGATCCAACCAGTCCATTCTGAAGGAGATCAGTCCTGGGTGTTCTTTGGAAGGACTGATGCTAAAGCTGAAACTCCAATACTTTGGCCACCTAATGCAAAGAGTTCACTCATTGGAAAAGACTCTGATGCTGGGAGGGATTGGAGGCAGGAGGAGAAGGGGACGACTGAGGATGAGATGGCTGGATGGTATCACGGACTCAATGGACGTGAGTCTGAGTGAACTCCGGGAGTTGATGATGGACAGGGAGGCCTGGCGTGCTGCAATTCCTGTAGTCACAAAGAGCTGGACACGACTGAGCAACTGAACTGAACTGATGCTGTGTATACTTGCTTTTCAAGAAATGTTGCCTCGCATTACTATATTATTGGGATGAAAAAAACTTTATGTATTTTAAATAAATCTATATAATCCCATTGAAATGGATCAAGGGAGGAAATAAATTGTCCAGGTTCATGGTAACTCTCTTTGTTTGGTACAAACACTCAGGTGTTTTCGATTTTATCTTTTTCTCTGTCCTAAACTTTAGTACATGGGCACCTTTATCTCCATGAAAATGTTAAAGAGTCTGCCTCTCTCCACCCATTTTTACCTCCTTATCCCATTTCCTCGTAAATTCTATGGCACCACCCAACCCAACATGACCCTAACTTGCCCAGGAAATAATGAAAAAGTGATAACCTGTGTTCCTGTTCCTCTCCACACTCCTAATACTCTATGGCTTTGATACATTACTAAATCATAAATAAATGTACTTGTAATTAATATAAGCTGCTGTCACTTTAGATAACTAGGTTGAAAATAATAAAGATAACAAATACAGTATACAAATGAAATTTTTGTCAAAGAAGTTTTCTTGTCTCTTTACTATATAAGTTCCTTGGAGTTTCTTCCATTTTAAGTGGGAAGTTGAATCACTTTAGTCAACTTAAAAATACATCTTGGTAAATGATATCCAAATACCAAAAGGGGAGCATTGTGGTTCAGTAGTAGAATTCTTAACCTCCCTCCCACGCCAGATATCAAACTGAATAAATATTGTTTTCTTTCAGACCAGTATTTAAGGACAACCAGGGCAATATGGACAGAGACTCAAGATTTTCACCACTGTATAGACAAGAAAGTAACAAGATTTCAACTGAGGACCTCCTTAAACTAGTGTCAGATTATAAAAGGTAGGACTTGGGGGATACTCTTGAAATCAACATGAATCAGTTACATTGCTACTGTTCATTTATTATTTCTGCAAAAACAATAATTGATTATCAGATTCTTCAAATACCCAAGCTCCTTCGAAAACAAATGCTTTGCAGATGACCTCACATATGCCCAGCTGACACCCTAAGAGTCAATTTGCCAGAAAATATAGAAGGAGAGTGAAACATTAAACTGTATCAGTGATGGATAGCTATGTAACAAATCACCCTCAAATTTAGTAGCTTAAAACAGCATCACTTCTACTCTTGAGTCCATAATTTGAGCATGGCTAGGTGAGGAGACTTTGTCTCTTCTATATATGGCATCGACTGGAAGAGGCCAAATAGAGCTAAAGAACCCATTTTTGAGATAGTGCATTTGATGAGTGGCAAGTTGGTGCTGGCTGGGAGCCTGGCTAGAACTGTGGGGTGGAGACCTTGGTTCTTTCCGTGGGAGCCTCTCCATCAGATGCTACAGCTTCCTCGTGACATGGTGACTGGGTTCTAAGAGTAAGCATACCAAGGAACAGACAGAAATATGATGATGTGATGACGTTAAGCTCTTTCATGATACATGACTTAACTGAAACTGTTAGTCCTCTGACACTCAGGATGCTTGTGCCCTCTGCCTGTTCACCAGATATTAGCTGTCTGCCTCTCCTGTCTCAGAATCAACAATTTCTTATCAATTAGTTTATCCAGAACTAAAATAATACACTACTGTGAAACATGATTAATATTTTCTTTATCTTCAATAAATAAGATAGTTCTATTTAACTAGAAGGGAAGTTTGCCAAATGTCTTTTTTGGTTCTGGAAAAAATATAAACCTTTGAAAGCAAAATAATGGTAGAATTGAGCCAATATTACTTTTTATGTGATTCTACAGGACCACTCCTTACATGGGGAGACCCTCCCTTTTTCAAACTTCATGATCAAAACTCCTATAGCCACTAAGTAGAAAAAAAGTACTTTTTCTCTTTACTTTTTCCCAAATGTATTAAAACATGAAAAGTTGTAACAGCAGAAAGGAATGGGCAAAATGGAAGACCATATTGTCATGAAACCCATGTTATTGGTGTTTAGCAAAGAAAGTAATCATTATAGCATTTAGAGGGCATCTGGAATAGCCAGTGCCATACTGTGAGATTAAATTATTTCACAGATGCCTCACACCTTATGACATTTATTCTTAGTAGTGTGCTGATAAATGTCTACCCCTGACCCTCTGGCAGGAAAAAATTGATTTGTACTGATAGCAAAATTCTGTGGTGTAACTTCTCCTACCATTGCTGATTTCAAGCTACCAATGGGGCTTCAGCAACATGAGTTGGGAAGAAATGTACACCCCATTATATGACATTTCCACCCGACAGTTAGATGTAAATAACCTCAAGATCATGGATCATCTCACCATGTAGTAAAACAATTACTAAGTGATGAAATTTTAGTACTTATTACCTTGGTGTTAATGTAATGTGTTTAATGATAAGTTTATATAATTTTATTTTTAATAATGGCTGTGTTTTACAATTGAAAGGCAAAATAGCTGAAAATTTAACCATCAACTCACAAGCTGGAAAGAGCTGACTTGACCCACCACTATAATTATTCTGCCTCTCAAAGTAGATTTCCTGAGAGGAGTAACATTTGAAATTGTGATCAACAACTTCTACCTTACTATAAAGGAAAATAGGGGAGAAGGTTTTAGGAAAGAGGAAGGGAAAGAAATTCAAGGATTCATAAATTAGAATGAACGTGGGAACAGGGTTAGGTGGTGAAGAAGAATCTACATACACTTGCAAAGATGGAAGAAGAAGAACCAGGGTCAAGGAAAGGTCCCTTTTCCTCCTGGATTGTTGGAGAAGGGGGGAAAAAGCAGTTGTAGCAAAAAGCAGGCTTGCTCTCAAAAATTCTTAAAATTCCCCATGAAAGTGAATCATTTAAATCAATTCAAATGCTAGTATCTTTTGTTAACAAAGCTATCTACCATTTACCAAAACTAATAATTTACATTGTACTTATTTGGCTAAATAAATGGTTATCTGAAGTGGTACAAACAAGTTTAAAATATCCTTTAGAATATCTATAACTTGATCCCTCCCTGATTTTTAATTTTTATTTGCAAAATCACATACATTTTAGTTTTCAACTAGCTAAATGAAATTATTCACAGATTATTTAAGGTTCCACTGTTTATTCTTATCAAAGCTCAGAATTACAGTTGACTGTTTTTTTTTTTTTTCTCCTTGACAACTAGAATTAACTCATTGTGTGTTTGTGTGTGTGTGTGTGTGTGTGTCTATGCTGGCATACTTTCACAGAAATGACAGAATAAGCAAAACACAGACCATTCCCGGAAGCCTGGATATTGCTGTCGACAACATTCCTTTGGAGCATCCAAGTATGATGATGATGTCATGGTTTCTTTGTACAGTTTGAGTATTCAGTGGCTTTTTGGTTGGTTGATTGGTTGGTTGGTTCGTTGGATGATAGTTTGTTACAAAGATTTGTTTGGGATTTTTTTTCTTAAGGTTTGGGATAACTAATTCATTATCATGTAAAAATTTGGGACTTCTTTCTCCATTAGGACAGACTTATACGTATTACAGGGAGAAGGCAGTGGCAACCCACTCCAGTGTTCTTGCTTGGAGAATCTCAGGGACGGGGGAGCCTGGTGGGCTGCCATCTGTGGAGTCGCACAGAGTCAGACACGACTGAAGCGACTTAGCAGCAGCATATGTATTATAAGATAGGAGCTATATTCAGGGTAACCTAATATTGACCATACACCTAGCAGGATATTACACTGTATCACTTAATCCTCAAACACTGAAGGGTTGCAATGACAAAAGTCAGTTTCAGAGGTATTGATAAACCTCACCCATATTGGCCAGTGCCACACTGTGCTGCCCAAGGGCTACTCCAGGCACTGTGTGTAGCTACCCAGGGCCATGCAGTGGTTATAGCTGGAATGTTTCTAGACCCTTATTACACAGACAGCATGTATCTTTCTCAGAATATGGTTCATTTATGTTAGTGAAAATTTAAATTTCAGAAGCAATTTTATTAATTTATAAATAAGATCTTCAGAATTGATTTATAAGTGGTCAGATTGTTTTTCTCCCTCTTATTACGCTTTTTAGTGACTTTCTCGGTGGTGCAAATAATGAGTAAAGGCATTCTAAAAAGAGCTACAAACAGGAAAAGGATCATTATCACAGGATATTTGAATTACCATGAGCACTATTAAGTTTTTCTTTCTTATGATTTTTCCACAAGTCACTGTAATATGAAAAAAAAAAAAAAGAGCATTCTCACTTAACCCATGGCTCCAAATCACTTTTATATTGATTGGGGTGAAAAACCAGAAGATAAACTAAGCCATTTCCTCTACCTGATGTGTGGGACGTAGATGTTATTACCTAGGGAAAAGACAAATAGCAAAAGAGAAAGCTAAAATATTCTCTCTGAAAGAGCCAGAGAACACCAGAGAAATCTAAACATATAATTAAAAATTTAACATGATTTTTTTGTAAAAAAAAATCTTGTAATCTGACTCCCAAGCATATTTAGCTAACCATTTTGCTTATTTGGACACAGGAAAATTCGAGATGGAGTAAAGGAAGGTATAAAACCTTGCTGTCTTTCAGTATTGCAGGCTGAAGCCTCCAAACTGTATAGTGACCAGTTTTGATTTATATATTCTTCATGGTCTTTTCCCCCTTGTAGGCTATTTTTTACAAAGTTAGAGTTTAAAAGATGGTAAAAACAGAAGAAAAAATAAAATTGTAACTAATGCAGAGGGTGATTATGACCAATGTTGTGAAATCATTCCATAGGGAAAATTATAATTAAGCTGATTGGTACTATCAATAATAAATCCATTGGACAGAGTTTTGTTCCATCACAGATCAATTTTTATAGTGTTATGGTTAAGGTCAGTGGACTGCTCTTTATCTTATATATGTTAGTCACTTAGTCCTGTCTGACTCTTTGTGAGCCCATGGACTGTAGCCCACCAGACTCCTCTATTTATGGGATTTTCTAGGCAAAAATACTGGAGTGGGTTGCCATTCCCTTCTCCAGCGGATCTTCCCAACCCAGGGGTCCAACCCGGCCTGGTTAGTATGCTCTGAGAATCTCTAGCTAAAATTTACTTTTTCTATGAAGCTTACTACAAAAAGAAAATAGTTATAAATCCAAAAGATTTGCCAGTTTTTTGAGACATTAGTTTTGATGTTATATATATCACTAATTATCTATCATGCTTGCCTCCTAAAAATTTTTCATGCCAGCATAATTTAACATAAATTGATATACAATCTATTTTGGATAGATTCACTTTTAAATAGATTAAGTCTTGTTCACTTATGATCATATTCAATGACAAACTTTTATTTCTGATTTTTAAAGACTGTGTAACATCGTCCTTTATTCCTGTCAAGCCTTTCAATGTGACGGCAAAACCAGAACCCACAGTGGAAGTGGAAGAATTTATTTATGACTCAACAAAGTATTGCCGTCCTTACAGATATACAAAAATCAGATTTACATTTACCCCAAGCACCTCAAGTATGATAGCCAGAAATGTTTCAACAAGGTATGATATGTTTCTGAAATATCATCCTCTCTCACTACCCTATTTAGACCATATTAAGATGGCTTCTTGAAAGTTCAAACACAAATTACTATGGGCCAACACTTTGGGATAGAAAACTATTTGAAGAAAATGTTTAATGAGAAAGCAGTGATGAGTTTTACCTTAAAAGTGTTTAAAGATACACATTTTATAGTATATAAATAATCCTTTCTGAAATCAGCCCTAAATAATTTTGTTCTAGACTCTATTTTTAGTTTATTAAGAGAGACTCTGAAAATAGCATACCTGCACTTTCAATGTGAGTCTTTTATTCCCTTTTAAATAATCTCTCCAATTCCTTCTTCTATTTCTGAGTACTATGAATAATATCAGAAGAAAATGTTGGCTAGTCTACATTTTTCAGATTTAATTAGAAGCTACTTATTTTAGGCACTTGGATTGTTTTGTGATGTTATCTAATAGGAAATTACAATGTCCATTTCCTCTGCTGTAATTTCAGGCGCGAAATATAACCGTGTGCATTGAATTCAAAAATTCTGATGAGGAAGATGCCAGGCCCTTGAAGGTGAGCCAAGCCCCAGGGGGAACACAGCATAAAGGGGGAGGCAGGTGCCCTGGTTCCCTCCACAACCAAGAAGCTTTTATTTTAGTGTGCTTGAAAGAGAAGCAGTTAGTACATTTATTTTAAGTTTCCTAACATGTAGCTGATTGAATAGCCACCATTAACTAGGTCTATTAGAAATGCCAGTCTCATGGCTCCACTTAGCTTTTCATGATTTGGAAAAAAGGAAGGCATTCTAGTGTGAAATCAATGCAAAGATTCCCCGCTGGAAGTCTTTGCCCTTTTCAGAGATTAGCCTACATCTCATGAATTTACCGTACTTGATTTCAAATGCCACATCCCAGCCGGCCTTCACGTGGTCTGTGCAGAAGGGCTGCTCCTACTGGCCTGATGCTAATGCAGGTGCCCCATGGGATGCTCACTTTTATGGAAGGTGCATGTGGCCATCTGCCTGAGGACCTGGGAAATGGCCCTGGGAAGCTGGTCCCTGCTGTTGATCACATGATTTAATAAGATCAATAAAACCATGAGGTTTGTATGAACTGGGCTGTTTGAACCTATAAAACTGCAACTAGATGGCTTTTTTCAGAGTTCATATTTGATGTATGCTCTTTTTATTTTAGGAACTTCAAACAACATAAAGTAACCTATAAAAATAGAGTGGAAAATTCTTTTTAGTGGGCTTGCAGCCAGATCTTCCCAGTTTCAATGAATCAGAGGAAAGAGATAGTAAAGGACAAAACTCATTTCTAGCTAACCCCCACAATTATCTGAGATCATCTCTTAAAGCACTCTGTCAGGGACCAGTTGTATTCTCCAAACTCAGAAGGATGGTAGCATTATTCAGAAGAACAGTAAGCAGTTTGAGTGATTGAATGAATCATGCAGAGTAGAGAGAAAGAGTTCTTTAAAATTGTCCTAAGGTACTCTCAGCCTCCTCAGGTTCCCAGTTCCACAATAGCATTAGCAGCAGGAGAGAAAAACTAAAATGAAATGAAATTGTCAGGCGAACAATAGCAGTGAGCAGATGGCAAACACACCAGGCCTGTTAGAGCATTGCTTATGGGGGAAATTCTTAAAAATGAAAAGTACTGGCAGGTATGTGTGACCTCTGTTTCACTGCATTCTAGAGCATTACTCAGAGATACAGCTAACTTCAGTAGAGGGACTCTGAACCTTGGGCTAAAGGGACTTTTATGACCAGAAAGTACCATATCCCCACCAGCTGGCCTGATTAAGACCTGGGATAGAAGAAAAATACAATATGGTAGAGCCCAGCCCTAGGATTCCAGCATTTTTGGTTGGGGGCTGGCATGTCAAGTACAGGGGTCAAACCAAGCCTTGTGGTCACCCCGGACTGATGACCTGAAACTCTAGATCAGAGTTGGATACCATGGGCTGCAGGAATCAGAAGGAACAGTCTCTTATCTCCAGTAATCAAAAGTTAGGTAGTGAACTGACTCAGATATTCAGTTTTGATGTAATATCTACAGAGTGAATTAAAGCCTTCATATTTTCTTCAACAGTGCCCCGTTGTAGAATAAATACAGGACAGCAGATCAAAGAAGTTCAAGGTTAATTAGATGTCAGCTAAGCCTGGAAGGTTATCACAAAATTTATCTTTGTTCCAGAATGGGGAACAGAAAAAAGTTGTGGCCTTTCTCTGCTCAGGGTTAATTTCAGACCCTCATAATTATTCAGCTCATGATTTTTTAAACAGTGTATTTATGGAAAACCTGGAGGGCCCCTCTTCACCTCGGCTGCCTACACTGCAGTTCTGCACCATTCCCAGAATCCAGATTTCTCGGATGAGGTAAGGGTCAAGACTTCCCTGCCCTCAGCAGCTCCTTAAAAGATGTGTGAGTGGGTGAGATAAGACATGATGATAAACGCTGTCTCTTGACTACACCTCCAACTCAGGACGTTCCTTAGCAGGTGTTTAGATAACCAAGCTTCCAAACTATATTCATTGACAGTTGCCCCAGGACTATGTTGAAAATTCATATATTTCAGCATATGATTGTCTTTTAAAAAAGTGAAATTTTTATTATATCATTCCTTTCAAATTAGATGAATTTTTTCTTTTATTTCATTGGCTACTATAACAAAGATCGTGTTAGATAGTTCCTACCAATCAGTAGCAGCATTTGTGGAGAAGGCAATGGCACCCCACTCCAGTACTCTTGCCTGGAAAATCCCTTGGACGGAGGAGCCTGGTGGGCTACAGTCCATGGGGTCGCTAAGAGTCGGACAAGACTGAGTGACTTCACTTTCACTTTTCACTTTCATGCATTGGAGAAGGAAATGGCAACCCACTCCAGAATTCTTGCCTGGAGAATCCCAGGGACAGGGGATCCTGGTGGGCTGCCATCTATGGGGTCGCACAGAGTCGGACACGACTGAAGCCACTTGGCAGCAGCAGCAGCAGCATTTGATTCTTAAGGAACAAAACAAAAAAGGCTAGAGTATGAGCCAACACTGTTGCTTATAACCTTCATAGTAACTGAAGGAGCTTGGACTCCTTCCCCTCAGGACCTGCTTTGCCAGTTCTTAAGACTCTTATTATGTGCCAGGCACCACACTGTCGTCTCCCTTCATCCACTCCGCTTTCTCCAGAGAACCAGAGCCAATAGGAAGATAGATAGATAGATATAATTTAATACAAGGAGGCTTAAAAGTCCCATAATCTATCATCTCCAGCTGGAAACCCAAGAAAGCCTTTCAGTTCAGTCGCGCAGTCGTGTCCGACTCTTTGCAACCCCATGAATCGCAGCATGCCAGGCCTCCCTGTCCATCACCAACTCCTGGAGTTCACTCAGACTCACGTCCATCGAGTCAGTGATGCCATCCAGCCATCTCATCCCGGTTGTCCCCTTCTCCTCCTGCCCCCAATCCCTCCCAGCATCAGAGGTTTTTCCAATGAGTCAACTCTGCATGAGGTGGCCAAAGTACTGGAGTTTCAGCTTTAGCAGAAAGCCTTTGGTGTAGTTCAAAAGCCTGAGAACCAGAGTGCCTATTGTAGATTCCAGGCCAGGTTTGAAAGCCTGAGAACCAGCAGCACCAAGGGCAGGAGAAGATCAGTGTTCCAAGTCAAGCAGTCAGGCAGGGAGGGAGTTCCACCTTCCCTAGCCCTCTTGTTCTCTTCTGGACCTCAATGGGATGATGGTCACCCCCGTGGGGAGGGCCATCCACTTTGCTCAGTCCAAATTCAAATGCTGGTCTCTTCCAGAAACAGCCTCATAGACACGCCCAGAAATCATATTTAGCCAGCTATCTGGGCATCCCATGGCCCAGTCAAGTTGACACATAAAATGAACCTTCAAGCCTTCCTACTTTACAGATAAGGAAACGGGGGGTCAGGGAAGCAACTCAGCCTAGGGCATGTAACTATGAAGTGACAGTCAAAATATAGGCCAGGCCATGTGACTGCAGAGCCTGAAGCTTCACCACTCTGCTATGCACATCTAAAACTCTCACTGGGGGACTTCCCTGGTGGTCCAGGGGTTAGGACTCTGCACCTCCACTGCCAGGAGCCTGGGTTCAGCCCTTCATTGGGGAACTAAGATCCCATAAGCAGTGCAGCGTGGCAAAAAAAAAAAAATAACAACAACAAAAACACTTCATTGGGTTAATGGTAAATTACTATACACATGTCAGCTGGTCGTATAAATAGCTTCAGAAAAACAAGTTCCAATAATTAAATTTAATTTCTAACCATTAAACTAAGGTCTGAACTCATGAAACCTGTCAGTATGATGTATGGGATTAAAAATATCACAGCTTTTGTATTAATTTCCTGTTGCTGCTCTAAGAAATTATCTCTGTTTAGTGAGTTAAATGACACACATTGATGATCTTGCCATTTGTTGTGCAAGTCGAAACTCTGAAATGGGTCCCCAGGGCTGAAATCAAGTGTCAGCAGGGCTCCATTTCTCCTGGACGCTCTGGAGAGAATCCTGACCTTGCTTTTCCAGTTTCTGGAAATGCCCACGTTCCTTGGCTTTTGACCCTTTCCACCAGTGTCATCACTCTGACCTTTTTCTCTCCTCACATTTCTTATGACCCTGACTCTCCTGCCTTCTCTGTTAAGGGCTTTTGTGATTACACTGGCTCCACTGAATTAATCTGGTTTAATCTCCCCACCTCAAGACCCTTATCTTAGTTGCACCTGCAAATTCCCTTTTACCATGTAAGGAAACATATTCATGTATTCTGGGCATTAGGACATGGAGGACATCTTTCCATGCTAAGTTGCTCAGTGGTGTCCAGCTCTTTGCAACCCTATGGACTGTAGCCCACCAGGCTCCTTCTCCAGACGAGAATACTGGAATGAGTGGGTTGCTATGACCTCCTCCAAGGGATCTTCCCAACCCAGTGTGTCTCTTATGTCTCATGCATTGGCAAACGGGTTCTTTACCACTAGCACACCTGGGAAGCCCCGGGGACATTGTGGGTGGGGGATGGGGGGATGAGAGGGGGCATTATTCTGCCTATAACCCTTGGTTACACTCAGACCAATTTTAAACTTACTGAAAGAACATTGATGAAACCACAGACCTGAGGAACCTTATCTCCTTCTTCCACTTCCATTTAATGCTCTTAATTTTTTCCCTATAAATTTAGGACACAGGGGGAAAAAAATTAAGAGAAAAGTCTATTACCGTTTTACTGAATATTTACTACAATATAGACCCCTTGACAAAGCCCATCTGAAAGGTGCATTCTCTGTCGACATATAAGATTAAAAGGAAAAAAAAGGATGTTCTTAGGGTTAAGTGTGGCTTTTAACCTCTCTCACTCTCATGTGCTTCCTGGAATCCTTGTAAAAGCAGTGAGCTTCTGCACAGGAGAACGTGTATCTAATGAACAGCTTGGTGAACTATGCCATGCAGATTCAAAGCCATTTTCTTCTTTGTGTTGCAAAAAGAAATGATTGCCTTAATTATAAGCATGGCTATCAATTCTTCTAAGACACTGTTAAAAACATAATGTGAATATTTGCAGTACTTTGCTAAGTCACTTCAGTCGTGTCCGACTCCGTGCGACCCCACAGACGGCAGCCCACCAGGCTCCCCCGTCCCTGGGATTCTCCAGGCAAGAACACTGGAGTGGGTTGCCATTTCCTTCTCCAATGCATGAAAGCGAAAGGTGAAAGTGAAGTCGCTCAGTCAGGTCCGACTTAGCGACCCCATGGACTGAAGCCTACCAGGCTCCTCCATCCATGGGATTTTCCAGGCAAGAGTACTGGAGTGGGGTGCCATTGCCTTCTCCGTTGCAGTACTTACTTCTGAGGAATATTTGCCTTAATATGTAGTTTAACTGGAATTCTTAAACACCTGTTTCATTCCTATGGGCTCTGGCTAAAAGAGGAAAATTTCATTCTACTGCATTGTTAGTTATTGCATGCTTTGAACTGTATATTGGCTTTTGTTACCAGGTTAGCATACTGGTATGTAACGAATATATGTAAGCTGCAAACCATTCTAATTCAGAAGTTCTCAACTTTACCAGGCATAGAATCACCCAAAAGGCTCGTTAAAACACAGATTACTGAAACCCGCCCCCCCCAACCCCAGATTTTTGGATCCTGTATATGTCTGGGAGGGGCCTGAGAATTCACATTTTTTGACAAGTTTCTAAGTGATGCTGATACTACTGTCCCAGGGATGACACTGAAAATCTATTAATAAATTCTCTCCTGAACAATGTGAAAATAAATTAACTAGCTATATAGATGCACAGAGTCTAATAAATAAATTGGTGGATAATTTGCCTGGGTCTCTGGGCTTCCCTGGTGGCTTAGCTGGTAAAGAATCTGCTTGCAGTGGGGGAGACCTGGGTCAGTCCCTGGCTTGGGAAGATCCCCTGGAGAAGGGTAAGACTACCCACTCCAGTATTCTGGCCTGGAGAATTCCATGGACTGTACAGTCCATGGGGTCACAAAGAGTTGGACACAACTGAGCCACTTTCACTTCACTTTCACTATCACCTTATTGCTTGATCTGATGTTCTAGAAACTACCTTGTTGCTAATATTGAAATGAATGTAGCTTACCTGCCTGGGATCCTGGGATTCCAGTGTAACAGATGTTCTTGTCCTGGAAGGTCCTAGTAATTACTGACGAGTCTATTCTCCTAAGTGACTCAAAGCCCCCAAACGTCTCTTGCCTTGCTTGCTTCCTCTATACCATCCTACTTCACAAGACTGTTGAGGGAATTAAATGACAGCCTATGTGACAGAGATTTAAAAACTGAAAAGTATCGCCTGGGGATCTTGTTAAAATGAAGATTCAGATTCCATGTGTCTGGAGTAGTGTCTGAGTTTCTGCACATCTAACCAGCTCCCAAGTGATGCTTGTGCAACTGGTCCATGCACACCCTTTGGGAGGCGAGGACAACTTAATTCATGCCCCTTGATGATAAGTCCTTAATCTGTGCCTTATTCACATTGTACAGTTATGTCTCCTTGTGTGTTTTTCATATGTATATGTCTGTTTGTATATGTGTGTGTTTTTAATTCATGGCAAATCTGTTGTTCAGTCGCTCAGTTGTGTCCGACTCTTTGTGACCCCATGGACTGCAGCATGCCAGGCCTCCCTGTCCTTCACTATGTCCTGGAGTTTGCTCAAAACTATGTCCCAGAGTTTGCCCATGGTGACATAAATCACCTAAGGAGAAACACTGGGTAGTCTAAATTATCATTATCCACCACAATAAAGAAGTAAAAATATAATCTTGACGCATTAGTGCTAGCAGGATGGATATGTACTAAGAATTAAATCAGTACTTCTAGTGCTGACTTAAACGTGGACCTAGATTTCAGTTAAAGACTTTTTAAAAGATTAAAGTGCTGATGCTTTGTCTTGCCCTGACCCTAGGAAAATGATTTCAGTCTCAGCCCAGCTACTATCTCTTTCATTGCAGGTGAAAATTGAGCTCCCCACACAACTTCATGAGAAACACCATGTTCTGTTTTCTTTTTATCATGTCACTTGTGACATAAATGCGAAAGCGAACGCCAAAAAGAAGGAGGCACTGGAAACTCCAGGTACTGACCAAAGCAATCCGACACAGCCATCCATGTCATCTCTGGGGCTTGAGGTGGAAAGTACTTGAAAAGCTGATTTATTTAGAGTTTTTAAACGAAGTTTTGTATTCGTAAATGATAAATAGCTTTCTTTTTACTCCTCACCATGAAGGTGTGTATTGAAAAGTTTTCTCTCTGGTTTTCTTTTTTTACAGTTGGATATGCTTGGCTTCCTTTGATGAAAGATGATCAGATAGTTTCTCAAGAGTATAATATCCCAGTAGCAACAAGCCTGCCTCCAAATTATTTAAGCTTTCAAGATTCTGCAAATGGAAAGGTACTGGGTGGCATATAACTTAAGAGAAAAGATACATGGGCTAAATGGCATGAGGTTATCTTCCATCAGCTATTTAAATTAATCCCACCTTAATGTATTCATCCATTGTAATTAGGAATCAACTGTACCTGTAATATTTCAATACCTTGTTTTGTTTGTGGCCAGTAGAAATGATCTATTCAAATGATCCCCTGATATCACATTGATATCATTTACTAATACTGCGAAATATATTTGCATCTCTCATTTTCCGTCTCTATAGTAGTGTGAGGCTGATGGATCAAGGTGGCAAATTAACATAAACTAAATAACCTATTTATTGATATTTCCTTTCTCTCAAATTGCCGCAGTGACAGTAAGAAACTCTTTTTTGCAGCACACTGGGAGTGACATTAAATGGGTCGATGGTGGTAAACCACTTTTCAAAGTATCGACATTTGTTGTATCAACAGTGAACACTCAGGTGAGCATGTTGTCCTGATATTATCCAACTGCAGACCAAAGTTCCAGAAGTGTATTTATCAAGATGACACTTCCCTTGGAAGATGATTTGCTTCCAATGACAACACCCAAGTGTTAAAAATATGAAACATTTAAAATGAAAATTGTGGACCTTTCCCTTGAAACTCAGTCTAATTTCCAATGCCTATCCAAGCCTCCTCTCCTGGAGCAAAGGCCAGGAAGTGGGCAAAACTGTATCTGAGAGCCACTTTGGTCAACTTCTGACACAGTGACTTTGGACAAGTCGCTTCACCCCTGCAATCCCATGTCCTCATCAGGAAAATGATAACAAGAAAAGAAAATCTCCACCTAAGATTGTAGTGAGGCTCAAAATGAGAAACTGCATGTGACAATGTCTCATGAACTACAAAATGCTGTACACAGGGGACTATTACCACTGTCATATTACCATAAAACTCACCCCTTCCCGTGCAAGGCAGCTTATTTTAGCACAGTGGGAGAACTTTTATGATACTGGTTATAAACAACAAAGCAAGCTGTTACCTGCACGTAGAATAAGTATTGCTCCTTTCTTAAATTCAATATGCATTTGGTTGTTGTAGGTGTGTGTTTGTGTGTGTGTGTGTTTGGTTTTGTTTCTTTTCTTTTTTTAGTTTTTTGTATTTTTGCTTCAAGATGCTTTAGCACATAGTTGGTTGCTAAGAAAAGTGAAATAATCCAGCATATATTGGATCAAAATGTCTTCCATAACCACTGGCGCCTCAAGCCAAATTGAGTCCTCTTCCCTAGTCCTGTGTCATAACTCCTTAAATACATCTTTTCTCTGGTGCCATCAGCCCCAGTCAAGTCCCACAAGATGATCGCTCTCCACCAAATCCTGCGTTTATGTATCTCAGAATTCTGAGTTTCTCTTTGTCATGCTTCCAGCTACTTTCCTCCAAACAGCTCAGGTCTCTCTGTGACTCACTGTTACTTACTTTTCTCTACATCAGCTTCCACTGCCCACACACTCGTCGCCCTGGGAGACACCTTCCTTCCTCCATAGCAGTATTTACATCAGTTTTTGAAGACCCAAAGTCCTTTCACACACTGTGCCCTCTGTCTGCTTCATCTCTCCAGATCACAGGGATTTTGTGACACTGCCTTTCCTCAGCCAGGAAAGCTATCTTTCTCTCTGCCTCCTCTCCCCTCATCAGTCTTTCAGCTCCTATCCATCCTTCAAAGCTTGGTTCAAATATCACCTCCTCAAAGAAGTCTTCCCTATCTGCTGACCCCTCAGACATGCTGTGTCATCTTGTCATATACCATCTGACACCCTGTTTTCCTTTGAAGCACTTGTCTGATTGTGAGAAAATAGGTATGTGTGGAAACCATGGTGTCATATCCATCTCAGGGGCATTATGGAAGGACCAGAGGAAGGGTGTGGGTTTTCCTTGCCCAGAGCTCTGTCCTCCGTGCCTGCTGAGGATCTGACAAATAGCTTTCACTAAATAATTCTTGAATAAATAAGATGAAACTGAAAATATTACTTACACACACACATACTGACTTGTGGAGAACTCAAACGACAGATGCCCCTCTAGAGCTGACAAATGCCAGAGAAACACCCAGAAGAGTGTGAAAAGTCAGAGTGCTAGTTTCTCAGTTGTGTCTGACTCTTTGCGACCCCATAGACTGTAGTCCGCCAGGCTCCTCTGTCCATGGAATTCTCCAGGCAAGGATACTGGTGTGGGTTGCCATTGCCTTCTCCAGGGGATCTTCCTGACCAGGAATTGAACCTGGGTCTCCTACATTGCAGGCAGATTCTTGACCACCTGAGCCACTAGGGAGTCTGTATCCCACTTCCTGACTATGTAACTTTGACTCCCAGCATTTCCAATGTGACATTTGCTTCAGGAAACAACATTCAAAGACAGATCGGTTTGCTCCAGCTGCCATTAGAAAATACCACAGATGGGGTTTGCTTAAACAGAAATATATTTTCTGACAGTTGTAGAGGCTGGTTATCTGAGATCAAGGTATCAGAGTGCTGTCTTCTGCCAAAGCCTCCCTCCTTGGCTTTCCTCTGTGTGTGTGAATATCCAAGTTTGCTCTTCTGTAAAGACATCAGTCATATTTGGGATTAGGACCACACTAACTACCATAATTACCTCTTTAGAGACCTTATTTTTAAATATGGTTACAACCTGAGGTACTGGGAATTGAGACTTCAACACATGGATTTTAGAGGGGACACAATTCTGCCCCTAACAAAGGACAGGAGTCAACTTTTATTTCACGATGGCAGGTGGATGTCTTAATTTTTTATTAATGCTGACATTTTAAGTCTGAAAGTATCCCTGTGCATATTAAACTGTATCCATTCTCGTGTGTATTAAAGAATAGTAAGAATAAATGATAGAAGTCTGTGGAAGAAGCAGGAACAGAAAGATGATAGAAGGCAATTCAAGAAAGAAAGAAAAAAAAAAGAGGGAGGAAAGGAGAAGGAACAGAGCCAGGAGAAGGCATTCTCTAGCTATTGTCATGTGGCCCAGAAGGAAACAAATCTCTGAGAATGAAATAAGAAGGAGAGCAGACTTTGTGGTTCAGGTCAAGCCCTCAGCATGCCAGAACAGCTCTGGAAATGAGAGGTCTGTCTCTCTGCCTCCTTGGTAAAGCACCTCACATCAAATCATCTGCCCTACAGAAGGACTCACCTCCCATCACCATGATTGTTACACAGCTTATGTGTCATCAAAAAAATCAATACTTTTTTTTTGCTTGTTTCAGGATCCACATGTGAACGCATTTTCCAACAATGCCAAAAAAGGGAGAAAGATATGTCTCAGTCACCTACCTCGAATTTCGTCTGCTCCTGTAAGGTAACATTACATGCAAATAGTTGCAGTGGTCTCCAGGATGGAAATAGGCAAAACAGACCTTTACATTTTGCATTGAGTAGCAAGCTTCAGGGTAATTATTCTTGAAGATTTTTTCCAAGAGGAAATGATTTTATTTCACAGTTCCTAAAAGTTGTCTGTATAATGGAAGAGTAAGCAAAGATCATTTTCTCCAAAATAAAAATGATTGAAAATCAGAGTCAGTTCACTCTTAATTAGTTAATTAGATGTAGAGTCTTTGCAACATTTACCCTCATGCCTGTATGTCATGAGAAACGCCATGAAAAATAAAGCCAAACAAAGGTGAACTACTGTATTCATATTCAAGTCCTGATGAACATCAGTCGAATGTGCTTTAAATTTAATCAATGACCTTTTTTTTTTTTTTTTCTGTCCTGCCAATTTAACAGAACTTACTGAATGTGGAAAAGATTCATGCAATCATGAGTTTTCTGCCTATAATCTTGAATCAGCTCTTCAAGATTCTGGTACAGAATGAAGAAGATGAAATAAGCACCACTGTGACCAGGTATTCATAGCACAGCCTTGAGAGAAGAGATTTTATAAGCTGGGGTGACAGGCAACTCTAATTATAACTGAGTGGCTACATAACTGTGTATGCTTGTATTTTGTTTGAACACATATTGCAAAGTTAAGTATGTCTCACTCTTGAGTTCTTGATTACCTTCTAATCATCTATTATTATCGTCCAAGTGGAGTTTTAGATCTCTTTTTTAACTTTTCCTTTGTGCTTTTTAATTATACTTTTTTATTTTGAGTTATACAGGCACTTGCAGTTGTAAGAAGTAATACAAAAGAGAGCTCATGTTCTCGTCAGATGTTCCCAATGGTGACATCTAGCAAAACTATAGGACAGTATCAATCCCAGAATATTGGCATTGAAAGAAGCAGGAGGCAGAACATCGCCCTCCCAGAAAGATCCCTCATGTTGCCCTTTTATTGACACAACTATTTCTTTCTCATCTTGGTCCCCAACCCTTATTCCTGGCAACTGCTACTCTTTTCTCCATCTCTAAAATTTTGTTACTTTAAGAATTCTATATATGTTATATTGAAATTTTATATGTAATATGAGTACATATATTTTTATATTATATAGTATATTCCATGTATTTATATAAGTTGATAAATTTATTATATAGTCTATTTTAAATTTATGTATACGTTATATGGATTTATGAGGGCTTCCCAGGTGGCACAGTGGTAAAGAATCCACCTGCCAGTGCAGGAGACATAAGAGACACAGGTTCAATCCCTGGGTCGGGAAGATCCTCTGGAGGAGAATATGGCAAACCACTCCAGTATTCTCGCCTGGAGAATCCCATGGGCAGAGAGGCCTGACAGGCTACAGCCCATGGGATTGCAAAGAGCTGGACACGACTGAGAACGCACACAACCACAAATGTGAAATTATATCATATGACAGTGTGTAACCTTGAGGAATTGGCTTTTTTCACTCAGCATAACTCTCTGGAGATTCATCCAGATTGTTACATCAATCGACAGTCCTTTCCTTTTTATGTGAGTAGTATTCCAAATCGTAATATGTTTAAAACTCACCCGTTGAAGGATAGCTGGACTGTTTCCAGTTTTTGGTAGATTTGGGGTGAACATAAGTTTCCGCTTCTCTGAAAAGAACAATTGCTAGGTCATATGGTAGTTGTAGGAGAAGGCAATGACACCCCACTCCAGTACTCTTGCCTGGAAAATCCCGTGGACAGAGGAGCCTGGTAGGCTGCAGTCCACCGGGTCCGGAAGAGTCGGACACGACTGAGCGATTTCACTTTCACTTTTCACTTTCATGCATTGGAGAAGGAAATGGCAACCCACTCCAGTGTTCTTGCCTGGAGAATCCCAGGGACAGCAGAGCCTGGTGGGCTGCCGTCTATGGGGCCGCACAGAGTCGAGCACGACTGAAGTGGCTTAGCAGCGTAGTATGGTAGTTGTATGCATTGGGTTTTGGTTTTTTTTTTTTTTTCATATTTATTTATTTATTGAGTCTTAGTTGTGACACACAGGATCTTTGGTCTGTGTTGCGGCATGCAGGATGTTTAGTTGTGGCATGCCTACTCTTAGCTGTGGTGTGTGGGGTCTAGTTCCCTGCCCAGGGGTTGCACTCAGGCCCTCTGCATTCGGAGCTCAGAGCGCTAGCCACTGAGCAACCAGGGAACTCCCATATGTGCTGGTTTTAAGAACATGCTGAATTATTTTCCAGAGTAGCTGTACCATTTTTTTTCCCACTAAATCTTTTTTTTTTATGTTCAATTTTTCTTTCACTGTTCTCGCTTTAAATTTGCCTTCACTACATTCTTTCAACATTGCTAATCTGTCTGGTGACTTTAGCAAATTACAATCTTCTCTTTCTAGAGATAGGGTTTTCCGTTAATTATTGAATCATATATTCCTAAAGTTCATTTTTTTTTAAAAATATTAGTCACAGCATTCTGGAATGCCATAAGACATTGCTTTTATCTTCATGTTTAGAGATTTCAAGGTTGGAAATGGCTAATGGATGTTATAGATACTTAACATCCAGTACTGAGTTTGAAATTGGTTCATTCATTCAGTAATGATTAAGTGCCCAGCTTACCAAGCACTTCAGTGACAAACCAAGTGATATTTTCCTGCCTTCTCCAGAAAGGCCACTCAACAGCTTTGCTCTTCCAGGGTTCTGACCGACATCGTGGCCAAGTGCCATGAGGAACAACTGGACCACTCTGTCCAGTCCTACATTAAGGTATGACATTGCCACTTGGGCGTTGGTTGTATCCCCTTGTGCTGTGTGGCTTGTCTCATTTCCTGTCTGCAATAAGTGGGAAGTTCCCCTCTTTAGCTGAATGGTGCCCACCCCAGTCATACTGAACCTTCCCTTTAGTGACTTAGAACTCCTTCTTTTTGCGTTAATGGGCTTAATGTATTATTTCAATATATAAATAATGCATATATGTGCAAAGAATATTTATATGGGGAGAAAAAGCAAAGAAGTGGAGGAGAAAACAAAAGTATGGTCTTTTAAAATCAACATTAGAAATACATGAAATTCCTCTGTAAATTTAAGGAAGACGCCTCCTGTTGGTTTGTTGAATGTGCTGTGTTTCTTCTGTAATGTTTTCTTAGCTCTTTTTGTTGTTTTCTCAGGCATTATTTCATTTCCCCAGTTACTGTATATTTGTACCTGCTTCTGGTATGTTAAGTCCTTTCTCCTCCGGCATGAACCACTAGCCCATCCCATCAGTGTGTACTGCTTCCTCCAGTGGCCTTCGTCAGATGTTCACTTGGACATGTTTATATTCTCATTTTCAGTTGGTCTGTGAATTTATGCCAGTGAACTTGTGATGATGTTTGCACATTATAGTTCCAGCCTAAAGGTCATCTTCTTGAAGGAAAAGAAAAAACCCATCCAGAGATAAATAAAAGTATCTTATATTCCTTTATATATATAAAGGACCTAAATTTCCATCTTTATGTATAGATTATCTCTTTTAAGAAACATAGAGCTTTTTAATTAAAAAAACATATTCCATGAATATATAAAGGTAGACATATACCCATGTAGTTTAGATGTCTAAAAAGACAACCAGAGAAGAATTTGGGGTCCTTTGTGCTAAAATTTTGTGACAGCAAGAAATAACTAAAAATTTTATTCTGGAGTGAACCCCTCTGAGATATTATCAGTGAGGAATTCCTCCCATTACAGTTTCATATTAACATGTTTTTTATCTGTCAGAAAAGTTAAATGTCTTCCCAAATATCTAAGTATGAGTGTATGCCCTTATATGCCAAAAATAGTAATTTCACAATAATTTCCCTATGGTATGATTTTACCCAATAAGTAAGTAAGTAAATAAAGTCACTCAGTCGTGTCCGACTCTTTGTGACCCCATGAACTGCAGCCCACCAGGCTCCTCAGTCCATGAGATTCTCCAAGCAAGAATACTGGAGTGGGTTGCCATTTCCTTCTCCAGGGGATCTTCCGACCCAGGGATCGAACCCGAGTCTCCCGCATTGGGGGCAGACGCTTTAACCTCTGAGCCACCCATTCAATTGCCAAAGGCCAGTTCCACCTACAAATGACTTTTTAGTTTGCTCTGTAAGACAGAGGCATAGCTTCCTTTTATAGGGTATTGATGAATTTACTATTCAACAGAATCATCTATAGAATTTTCATTCTCTCAACTTACCCCAATTTTCCATTTCAAGCTCCAGAGGGCATGAAAGGAAAAAAAATTCCCAATCTCTATCATACAATGTCTTCTCCTTTTCAACACACATATATTTACCTTGTTCCAGTAGAATTACCAAAAATTGCATTTAGAACCCACTGATGTGACTGTTTTTGTGACAACTGAGGCTAGTTCCTGATGAGAGCCTTATATCAGCTCATAGAAGGGATCTGTAATGCTCTTAGAGTGGTGTCCTGGCAATGCTTCCTGGAGCAGTCTTTATTTTTAACCAGGATATTTAAAAAATCCTGACGAGACCATTTGATTTTATGATGTAGGAGGATACTTACTGAGTTTGCTTTGAAGTGTTTTCTCCAGTGGACCACATTTTGTCAGTGTTTTAAATCCAGAAATACACCTACGTGAATTTTCAAGCTGATGACAATTCCTAAAGATGTTTCATAACATAATTTCATATGTCTAAAACAAATACAGACAAATACATATAACCAACTAAAATTTATTCTGGAAAAAGCACTAAAGTAGAAAATGGAAAACTAGATTCTAGTTAGGGTTAGATTGTTAACTCGGAGTGATCAGCCTGTCTGAACCTCACGTTTCCTCTCTGTGAAGTGAGATGGGTGGACGAGATTAACATCCAGCTATCTGACTCTGTGATTTGACTCCTGCTATAGTATGTGGCTGGAGAAGGAAATGGCAACCTACTCCAGCGTTCTTGCCTGGAGAATCCCAGGGACGGGGAGCCTGGTGGGCTGCCGTCTATGGGGTCACACAGAGTCGGACACGACTGAAGTGACTTAGCAGCATAGTATGGGCTGACAGTCTGACCTTGACCAAGGAGTCTGATTTTTTTTCACCCTTAATGGAAAAAATTATTTTCTAACATATACAATAATATTAAGCTCCATACCTAAGAATTTAATGAAAACGGGGTCAATATCTGCTTTGATGTCCTTGCAAGATGTGATAGTTGATATAGTTCATACTTATTCAGAAATATGCTAAACACCATTTCAAGTTCAGTGGTGCTAAATGCTGCTAACTCACTCCATCTACAATATCCAAAATGCACACATACACCCACCATGTCTTTTTCAAAGATGTATGTCTAAACTTGATCTAATTAGATACCATCGTTTATAGCAATTCATGGGATTGACATGGTTTAGCCAAAATTTTAAAAAATTTCAGAGCTAGTCAAAATGCCCTTGGAGCTAAGTTACCGTGCATGAGATTAGATAGTTGATTACATTACCCTCATAGGAGTCATAATCCGTGAGGGGGAAAATTGTACTACTCTTGATTTCAGCTAGTTTCATGCATCTCTTAGCCTTATTTTTCTCCTTTGGGATGAGCTTGGAGAAGTGAGACGCCTCAGGAGATTTAGGCATCAATGTGCTATGAAGTCAAAGAAATAACTATAGACCCAAATGCAAAGTGCCTCTGCTTTGTTTCTTGTCTGTCTTCACCCTTGACTATAATGAAATCCAAACTATGACTACTGTAAAGAAATGACCTTCCTTGAGGCAAACCCAACTCATAAGTAAAACATCTTAAGCATTTTGTATTTTAAATATATGTGCATGAATTGATACTTAAAATATATGAAGAAATATGGAAGACTAAACCATGACATGCACTCACTGTGCCAACAACCAATCTTTTAAGGAAAAAGCCAGCAGCATCTGCTATCTTACTGACGGCCAATGTTTATGAACCTCTTGGTTGCCGTGTCTCAGCATGAGATCATAGTGGACCTTGGGCTTGTGGGCAGCTCTCCTACTGGCCTCTGGAAGGCACCAGTTTCCCACTTGGCTATTTGAGTGGGTACTCTACCTTTCAGGATGAAGAAATGCTACCATGCCACCCACCTGTTGCCAGTGGAAGGAAGGAGAAGGGGAAATGTGCCCTAAGTAGGTGGGTCAAAGCCCTCCATGTTTCCTTGAACCGCTAAATTGCTCTCTGATCTTCTTTTTGATTTCTACTAAGAGTTTGTCAAGGAGAGCTTAGGTGAGCAAGGCTCTACCTGTACAAAGCCCTCAGTAGGAGCAGGTGTGTATTACACTTATCATTCGGCCTTCATTTATTTCATGACAAAATCTGGCATGAGCAGATAATTTTGAGACATGAGTTATTCATGGAACATAATTTTTGACCCTTTGTTTTTAAGTATTTAACTTTTTTTTCACTGTTGGATTTTCTTCAGTTTGTGTTCAAGACTATGGCATACAAGGAGAGAACTATACATGAAGAACTGGTTAAAAATATGACTGGTCTTTTGCAATCAAATGACTCCACAACAGTCAAGCATGTCCTGAAGGTAAAGAATTTAAAGACGGGCTTTCATTGGGATGGCTTACACTCAACTCTGAAGGTGACAGGAGTCATTGATTTTTATAGATCATTTCTCGTATGGCTTCTGGTGTAAGCTTCATGTTGGAACAGTAGCATGTGATCCCATAGACGGCAGCCCACCAGGCTCCTCCATCCATGGGATTCCCCAGGCAAGAACACTGGAGTGGGTTGCCAATCGCTCCTCCAATGTTAAGAGAACAGATCGTCTTTAAAAGCAGAGTGGCAGTGTAACATGTGTGATATCATAAGCGAAACGAATTGCCAGTCCAGGTTTGATGCAGGATGCAGGATGCTAGGGACTGATGCACGGGGATAATCCAGAGAGAGGGTGTGGGGCGGGAGGGTGGAGGTGGGGGTCGGGATTGGGAGTTCATGTACACTCATGGCTAATTCATGTCAATGTGTAACAAAACGAATACAGTATTGTAAAGCAAAACAAACTAAAAAATAAAAATTAATTAAAAAAAAA
>SJXQ01008787.1:71217-108734 GCA_006408695.1 Aepyceros melampus
ATGGCTAATTCATGTCAATGTGTAACAAAACGAATACAGTATTGTAAAGCAAAACAAACTAAAAAATAAAAATTAATTAAGTAAAAAAAAAAAAAAAAGAAAATAAAATAAAATAAAATAAAAGTAGAATGGATTCAGGTCCTTTGGCCTAAAGGCAAAATGAATGCCTCTTAAGAATGACCTATAACATTCAAAAGTTCTAAGTGTACCCGAAATAAAGTTTATGGGGTTTTTAGGCACAATAAGAGGAAAAACACCAGCAAAAGGATTAATGATATATTAATGAATAGACTCACAGCAGAGAGGAGGCAGAGAAACAGCTACTCTTTTTCCCCAAAAAGTTGCAGCACATGCATTTGTAGTAACATAAAAGATGGTGAGAAGCTTATGAAGATATAACTCTAGGTTATTATAGACTTGTGAATGTAGTCCCCTGCTAAATTAATTATCTATCATGACTTGACAGATAGATGATTGATGAGTAAGTAGCTAGAGAGGGCTGAGGCTGGATCAATAAGCATCAGCATTTCACTAAAATCAAATTTGTCTAGGTCAAGTGGTTTGTTTGTTTAAATTTAAATTAGCTGTGTGAGCATATTCATTCAATTTATCCAGCAAATATGTTCCAAGTGCCTTCCATGCAACAGACACCATCCTCACCATCCTTGGCACTTGATACGCATTTAGAGAATAGAATAAAGATCTCTGCCTTTGGGAAGTTTACACAGTACTGCAAGATTAAAAAAAAATAGTAAATGACCCACATAATAGCAAAGTTAATTAAATTGCATGTTTAGAAACTTCCCTGGCTGTCCAGTGGTTAAGACTCCACATTATCAATGCAGGAGGCTCAGGTTCAATTCCTGATCAGGAGATTAAGATCCCACATGTGGGAAGGAGAGGTTAAGATGAACTGCAAGAGTTGCATTGACATATATACACTACCATGTGTGAAACAGATAGCTAGTGGGATGCTGCTGTGTGACACAGGAAGCTCAGCTTGATGCTCTGTGATGACCTAGAGGAGAGGGATGCGGTCGGGGGTTGAGGGAGAAGGGGAAGCTCAAGAGGGAGAGGATATATGTATACATACAGCTGATTCATGTTGCACAGCAGAAATTATGCAACATTGTAAAGTAATTCTAATTTTTTTCTTTTAAAATAAAATTAATTTTAAAATTTAAAAATCGATTAAAAAAAATCCCACATGCCAGGCGGTGTGGCCCAAAGATGAAAAAAATAAATAAATAAAGTCTTGCGAGGTTTTAAAAAATGTTGGGGAAAAATTGCATGTTCAGTGGTGAGAAGTAGCATGGGAAAAGAAAATATCAAGCAGGTAAGGGTGTGGGGAGCACTGAGGGCAGAGTGAGGTTTACAGTTTTAAATAGAATGGTCAGGATAGAGCTTGTGGAGAAGGAAAGACCTCAGCAGAAAATGTGAAGGAGGTGAGAGAGCTAGAGACATTTAGGGTAGAACATTAAAGGGAAAGGGGAAAACTTACACTATTTGTCATTCTTTAACTTATTTCACTAAGCATGTAATGTGCTCCAGGTCCATCCATGATGTCACAAATAGCAAAAATTAGTTCACTTATATGTGGAATCTAAAAAATAAAGCAAAGAAGTGAGTATAACAAAACAGAAACAGATTTAGTGATACAGAGAACGAACTAGTGGTTATCTGAGGGGCGAGGAGTGAGGGGAGGGGCAAAATAAGTGAAGGGGATTAAGAGGTACAAACTGCTAGGTATAAAATAAACTACAGCCAAAAAAAAAAAAGCGTCTGCCTGCAATGCAGGAGACCCGGTTTCGATTCCTGGGTCGGGAAGATCCCCTGGAGAAGGAAATGGCAATCCACTCCAGCACTCTTGCCTGGAAAATCCCATGGACGGAGGAGCCTGATAGGCTACAGTCCATGGGGTTGCAAAGAGTCAGACACGACTGAGCGACTTCAGACTCAGACAGCAATGTAATGAAGAGCACAGGGTATATTGCCAGTATTTTATAATAACCTTATGAGGAGTGTACTCCATAAAAATGTTTAATCATTATGTTGTACACCTGAAACTTACATAATATTGTTAAGTCAACTGTATTTCAATGAAAGAAAATAAAGATTGAGGGAAGACCTGTATAATGTCGTAGGCAGCAGCACACCTGGTGGACATGCCTAAAGGATGGCAGGAAAGCCAGTGTGGCTGGGGCCACGTAAGCAAAGAGAGGAGGCAAGATGAAGTCAGAGAGGCACCAGGAGGTTAGGCAGGTAGCATAGGGCCTGTGGGCCATTGCAAGGGCTTTAGCTTCCGCTGGGAGAGAAACTGGGAGCCATGAGAGGCCTTTGAAGGGAGAAGTGACTTGAGCTGACCTTGGTTCAAAAGGATCTCTCTGATGACTGCATAGAGAATAGACTCTAACGGGCTGAGGGTGGGGACAGGGTCGCTGGAGAAGGCTGCCTACCTAGCATCCTTGGATATTCTTTGCTGCTGTGTGTGCTCAGTTGTGTCTGACCCTTTGTGACCCCATGGACTGTAGCCCACCAGGGTCATCTGCCCATGGAGTTTTCCAGGCAAGAATACTGGATTGGGGTACCATTTACTTCTCCAGAGCATCTTCCCAACCCAGGGATCAAACCCACATGTCTTGTGTCTCCTGGATTGGTGGGCAAGTTCTTTACCACTAGCACCACCTGGGAAGCCCTGGATATTCTTTGGCGTTCTCCAAGTGCACCCCTTCTCATGAGACAAAGTGTGAGGGTAGTCAAAAGGAATGCTGCGTGGAACTATAAGGATTCCTAGGAGCTCCCACGTTTAGAGCTTGTAGGTTTATCTCTGGGCCTGCTTACACCTCTTTATAAGTCCATACTAAAGAGGGAAACTCTTGTTGCCCGAGTATAGCCCCAGACCTAAGGCAGGAGCAGCGTTTGGTGGGAGAGAGGAACTGGTTTGTGCGCAGCTCTTGGGCTTGCAGGCTGGACAGTCACACCAGGTCCCTTAGGGCAGGACGGAGCCCTGGGTGAGAGGAAGGGGTGGGCCAGGGTCCTATGCTCCCACATTCAGGTACAGTACTCCAAACTGTCATGAAGTTGTATTTGTCAAGGCAGGAAGAGCCAACATGCTTTATTTAACACTCTGTTGACTTTTAAATACTTACACATACAGCTTCCATTTTACTCTTGCCTCTACTCATGGTAATGTGAGGGGTGGGCCTGCTACAAAATTTAACTTTGTTTAAGGAAAACAGATAGAACACCCCATGAATAATTATTTCCTAAGACAACTGTCTATTCAGCCACGTCAAATAAGCCAGTGTCTTGTGTTATGCAGTCTTTGAGATGACTGGGAAACAGAAATATCTGGCATTTACATTTCCCATTAGAACTTGGCTAAGGATGATCCTAACATAATGGAGACTATATTATTGGTCTGACGCATTTAATTTCAAAGAATACATTCTAAGATAAAGATTTTATAGTATCACATGTCGTAAAGAACAGAATTATCGTTATTCTGCTGTAAGAAAATAAATTTCTGGTTGTCTTTTCTTTTCCTCACAGCATTCCTGGTTCTTCTTTGCAATTATCCTAAAATCCATGGCACAGCACTTAATTGACACAAATAAAATTCAGGTAAGATCATATGTAATAAAATAGCATCCAACAATTATGCTCATGAATGCTCTCTTAATAATGAATATTCTCTTATTAGTTCCATTTTTATTTGTTTTATAAACCTTACTGATTTATGCTCACTGCTTTAAGAATTTTTTTCTGTGGACCATTTTTAAAGTCTTTATGGAATTTCTTACAGTATTACTTCTGTTCTATGTTTTGGTATTTTGCTAGCAAGGCATGTGAGGTCTTAGCCTCCCCAGAAAGTGAGGGTATTAGTCAGTCATGCCCAACTCTTTTCAACCCCATGGAGTGTGGCCTGCCAGACTCCTGGGTCCATGGAATTCTCCAGGCAAAAATACTGGAGTGGGTAGCCATTCCCTTCTCCAGGGGATCTTCCTGACTCAGGGATTGAACCTGGATCTCCTGCATTGCAGGCAGATTCTTTACTGTCTGAGCCATCAGGGAAATCCCTTAGTCCCCCAGTCAGGGATCGAACCCACACGCCTTACCTTGGAAGGCAAAGTCTTAGCCACTGGTCCACCAGGGAAGTCCCTGCTCATTGCTTTCTATGCAGGAGAGTGATTATTGTGTCAGTACGTGTCCTTCAGAAGCAGATGGAAGGACAAAGTTAGAAATGCAAAATGACTGTCAAGGATAAACAGACAGGCAAAAGGACTAGGGACGTCCGATGCCTGTGAAAGGAAATGGCAAAGGAAGGAGCCTCGCAGTGAGACAGTTTTAGCCAGACCAATGGGCTGTCTGAGAGCAAAGAGTGTTCATGAGGAAAGTCCTGCTTTAGGCAGAGGATCTGACTCTGGTACCTCTGCAAGCTTGGAGCAGCCAGGGAGAATGTGACCTTGGTGACCTTGGCATGGTTTCTTGAGTACATCCCTAAAACTCTGTAACTGTTTCTTTCATCACAGCAGATTTTGTCTCAAAGGAATACCTGAGCTGTGCACATTCTTGACTGCCACCTGTGGTCCGCGGTCCACAGATCACACGACATTTTGCAGATGTCTCTGGGCTTCCCTGGGCCTCTTTTCCTGAAACATGGAGGCTAATGGGACTTGATTAACTGTAGCCTGTTACTATGGCTGGCCTGAGGACCTTCATGGTTCTTCTCATCGCCTCCCTCCTCTGCCGTCCATTCTAGATTCCCCTCACCCTCAGCAAGCAGCTCTGAAGGTCTCAGTCACTTACCTGTATGGTGGCCCAAATGCTCATTCCACAGGGCTCCAGAGCGGTCTCAGCCTTTGGAAAATAAACTCGACTCTACTTGGACTATTTGTAGTTACAGTTAGATAAGGAGGATCAAGAACCACCCAAGTGCATTCCCTGAGTTCTACACGTATTTCTCTCTGTTCTCTTTGTGGGTAAGACCAGGCAGAAACCTCAGGCACTATGCCTCCTTCACTGGGAGACTAAATCAGAACAGTATTGCATGGGGTGGGGATAGTGGTGAATAGCAATTATTGTCTTCATTTATACTCTTGGTGGGGGAGGGGCAGTGTCCCAGGCCAAAACCTATAGAGCCCTTTGAAGAAGGACTTCAGAATCACTATATTAGACACTTACTCAAGCTGCAGGACACTTTCTTTAGGACCCTGTCTCCTTTTCAGTCAATGTGTACCAGATTTGAGAACTGACCCAGGTCCAGGAAGACAGAGGCCAAGTTGCCCTTGGCCAAGCATCCAGTGAATGTTTACTCCAAATGCCAATTGTGCCAATACAAATTACACATTTAGACCAGGTAAATGGCTAGTGGTCAGATCTTTGAACCCAGTGGACCTGCTGCTAACAGAACTTAAGACCACTGTATTAATCCTGTGAGTTTCTACTCTAAGCGGGTGGACGTGATGGTATTTTGGTCTCCAGATATCAATATCAATTCAGATCCTGTGTCCACTAGTGCTTCAAATGTTTGAGTGTTGCCCCGAGTGTAATCACCTAAGAAGATCCTACAGAGTCCTTTGGAGAAGGACTTTAGAATCATTACATTAGACACTTACTCAAGCTGCCGGGCCTTTTCTTTAGGGACCCTGCCTCCTCTTCAGCCAGCGTGTACATATTTGAGAACTGACTCAGGTCCAGGAAGATGGAAGAGTCATGACTATTTGTTGGAACAGAGATCCTTGTCTTCTGATGGTCCACTCTTGTCTTATTGGTGGATATGAAGCAGTGCCATTGTTGTCTGCTGCCTGTCTTGTCCCTAGGGATTCCACGCATTAACCAGCCCTACAGCTTCCTGAGAGTCAAGCCCCCTTGGCTGCTCTCCAGACTTGCCAGTTGTCTTGACCATCACAGCCACTGGTCCCTGGAGATTGGATGCAATCACATGACCTCTGTATATAGCTGACCCTCATCCTCATGGCTGTTAGTGAGCCAACACAGTATTCGTCTCTCCCACCTGCAGAGGGGAGATACCACTGAATGTCTTAGGGATGTCAGTGCATGGCTTTGATGCATAGTGGGTCTTCTGGACTCATATTTCCATTCCTATATGTCCACCTCCCTCTGCCTGTTTATTCCTTCCTCTGTCATCTGCCGGGCAACCCAGGTATTTTCATCCTGCTTAAAATGAGCCATCTCCAGGACTCTTGAGAGCCACCTAACAGTGAGTGGCCATCCCCTGAATTCTTGTTTAAGCCCATGTCCTGACAAAGTGCCCTCAAGTCAGTGAGTTTAAACTTGTCCACTCTTTCCTTCTGGCCATGTTGATCAAACACCCGCAACATTGTCTCAGAGGTACTCCCACGTGGCCCTTGCTAGTACATGCCATGCTGTTTTGAGTTGCTCAGTCATGTCCAACTCTTTGAGGCCCCATGAACTGTAGCCCACCAGTCTCCTCTGCCCATGGAATTTTCCAGGCAAGAATACTGGAGTGGGCTGCATTTCCCTTACCAGGTGATCTTCCTGACCCAGGGATCAAACCCGAATCTCTTGCTTCTCCTGCATTGGCAGGCGAGTTCTTTACCACTTCCACCACCTGGGAAACCATACCTGGCACATGCTAGCTAAATCTTATTAACTGCTTAGGGTATTCAGTCTTCCTTACCTTATTAGGCTAAGCAGGTTCACAGCTGAGTTAAGCTGGGATTTAACCCCAGTTAATGGCCAGAGCTTCAGGAGAGGAGGAAGGACAGCTCCCAAAGGGTCTGCCCGTTGCCTTGCAGGCTTCTGCAGTGTCTTCCCACATGCCAGAAGTGCTGCCTCTTAGTGGAGAGGAATGGGACACTGAGGATTCAGGGGACTCTGCAGAGCCACCATCCTTGGGTTTTCCATCCACACCTCCAGCCCTCAGGTCTTTCCAAACCTAGTCTTGACATAGCAAAGGGACCTGCCCTGGCTACACATCTAATTATCTCTAGTATTCCAGAACTCTGAATTCTTAAGTCCTATGTTTGCTTTTCAGCTGTGTCTGCTCTTCTACTCCCAGAGATAATAGCCTCCCACCTGGGAGCAAGAGAAAATCTAACATAAAGATAAGGATGATTCCTGTCTCTCTGTTATTAAGCTATATCAGGACACCTCAGCATTATAACCCTTGCTCTGCCATTAACATGTTAGATGATTAAAAAAAGACACTGAACATCTCACAGCCTGCTTTCCCATCTGTAAAAAGAACAGACTGGACTAAAATCTTTAGTTCCCACTAGTATATATCTGCTCAAATCGATAGATTACAAACATGCTATGAACAACCTAAGAATAGAAGAACTTCTCATGGACAGCGGTTCACATTCACTGAGTCCAGCTCCCTTTTCATGACCCTCTTCAGGAGCAGCCACCACACCCAGTTTTCTTCCAAGGACACATGACCATCTGATGTTCTGACCATCTCTATGTATCACATTAGGAGACCAGATGCCATCATTTGACTTAAAAACATTCCCAATAAGCATCTCCCAAGCTATTTGCATTTTCTTTTTTTATTTTTTTTAATTGTGAAGTGAATGGCTTTCTTTGTTATTAAAAAAAATTTCCACCATCAGGAAGATTTGAGGAAGTCATATCCTCTAGTCTGGTCCTCTGAGAGGCAGATAGCACCTCCCTGGCACTCCTGCTTTTCTTATCCTCGTCAATTCCTATTTACTAGAAAATGCCGAATGCCTTCTCAACACTGAGCTCTAGTAGTGACAGGTTGCTTGTATTGGGTGCATGTTTTGTTTTCCATCAGCCCCTTATTCCTAACACAACTCCCAAATGCCTGCAACTCAGCCCCTGCATTCTGCATCTGGTCCTTGTGACCTCTGCCATATCATAGCCCAGGTTTTCCAGCAGGTTCCAGCTTGCAGCTGTGGCTCTGACTATCACCTCACTGCCTTCCTCCCCTTCCTGAGACAGAAAGCCCACCGTCCCCAGCTCAGCAGTTCTCCCCTCTCAAGTCCTTGGGATAGACTTCTGGAGAAGAATTTAAAATATTACTCATTAGGAATTCCCTGGTGGTCTAGTGGTTAGGACTTGGCACTTTCACTGCTGGGGACAAGTTTCAATCCCTAGTCAGGGATCCTGAGTAGGATCCTACAAACCATATGCACAACCAAAAAAATTAAAAAATTAAAATGTTACCTGTGTATACCAATCAGCGTGTCTTGGGGTTAAGAGTGGGAGTAGGCTTCAAGGGGAATTTGAAAGGAAAACAAAAAAAGGGCAGGGAGGAGGAACAAGGAATTATCAAGGTCCAGGCTGTTCATGCATATCCCTGTGAAGAAAATGTTGGCACTGATGTGTTTAATGTCTCTTAGAGGACTAACACAGTGAAAAGAGGAAAACAACAATTGTACTTTGATTATCTAAAACCTGATTGTTGCTTTCACAGGTGACTCATTTACCCTTATTTCTCAAGGTATATGGAGCAGAATGAAAAATGATGTATGCAGTTAAATCCATTAGGTTTATTTGTTGTCAATTTAATTTTATTTCAATAGTAAACTTTGAATATATCCAGAGAGTAACCATGAGATTCTTAAAGTGACAGTCATTTCTTGGTAAAAAATGGCTAAAAAAAAGCCAGTCGAAGCCAACTGCAGCATTCTGTGGTTAATTAGTGTTTGTGCTATGCAGTTTCTCTAATTTTAGCCCCCATGGTTTTTATTCTTGCATCATGGAAGGTTGAGTGCTTAGAATTTAAGAAAATAAAGGTTAGTCACACTCTCTATTGTCTGTTTCTGTCTATAGTGAAATTGCAAGTCCAATTTTAAAGCCATCTTGTAAAGGTGAATGAATCTTACCTACCTTGTGCAAAGAAATTGTATAAATTCACAAAGCAGTGACAGAAATGGGAAAACTCAACTGCCTGAAATTTTCCACGTTAAAATAGGAGGGGTAGATTTCTGTACCTGAGGGCACTCTTTAGAGGCCCATAGAGTTTCACTCAGTGTATGTTGTGTAATCTCACAGCCAAACCATTTTTTATCTTATGGCCAAAGCGTTCTGACAGTGAAGTCTCACTGACAACTGTCATGGGCATATGCTAATACCACTGAGTTAAGACCAGCCGTTACAGACTTCCATTTATAAGATGAATAACGTTTGAGCATCTAATGGAAAACATGGTGATTATAGTTGATAGCACTGTATTGTATAATTGAAATTTTCTGGGCAAGTAGAACTTAAATATTCTCTCCCCAAAAATATGTATGTGAGCTGATGGATGGCTTAATTAACTAGATGAGGGGTGGGGATTCTTCACAATTTATTATGTGCATGAAAACACCAGAGTGTATGCTTTAAATATGTTATAATTTTGTATGTCAGTTATGTCTCTTATAAAACTGAAATAACTTTTATAGAAAAGCTTAGCTGGTACTCACATTAGAGGACATTTCAGACTAATATCTGTACTCGTTCAGTTATTCATTCATTGACTTCTTATAGTTGTTTATTGGAGGATTCTTATTAATAGTTTTAAAAATTAAAATAATTGATTTTTAAGTTAGAGAACTGTGAATCAAAGAAAATCTAGAATAATAGTCATTAAACCATTCATAGTAGTTATTTCCTGAGAAGGCAAGAAGGGTTATTAAGAGGTTATAAAAAATGTTACATTTCTATGTTGTCTGAATAGTTTGCAATTCATATATGCTATAATTTATAATGAAAAAGTGAGAGCTTTATTGGCCAAAATAGAAAAAAAATTCACTAAACAGTAGAAATCGTGACCTTGAAATTGAAATGGCTTCTGAATTCATTATTGCTTTCAAGTTTCCAAAAATACTTTTTTTTTGATAATAAATAGAATGAAGTAAGTCTTACAGGTTATGTTTTCCAGGCTTAGTATTTCACAGGTCTCACTGTAAAGAAATGATCCATTCTTTCCTTAGCTTTCTCGGCCTCAAAGATTTCCTGAATCTTTTCAAAATGAATTGGACAATCTTGTCATGAGCTTCGCTGACCACATGATTTGGAAAAACAAAGACGCACTTGAAGAAACAAGAAGGGCAAACCACAGCGTTGCCAGATTTCTTAAGGTACATTATACAAAGTCATGATTCTATTCAAGTCTGTGTGATAGTGGCTATGAGATACTCTACATGTTAATTAAGTCACAAGTTCATTTATGATGAAAAGTCAAGACTACCACGATTAGATGAAAGCTTTCATCTATATGTCTTCTTGCTTGGAATACTTTCTGATTTTTTTTTTCCAATTTGGAGTCCTATAGAACAAAAATCAAGGTTAGAGAAAAGTATCTGCTTGAATATTGCCAATGTAAGACTTCTAAATATTTTTAAAGAGAAAAATGAGATTTTTAAAGGAGAACTTGTCCTGAGGCAATATTTTTGCCTTGGACTTTTCCATCCTTGAAGTGATACTTTGGCATGGCTACAGCTCTCACAATGATGCCAAATAGCCACTTTGGAAAAATTTGGGAGCATTGAGCATTTTTGTTGTTTTACTTCCAGGCTCTTTTTTACATGATGAAAATATTATAAATTAGCTACATAAAAGGAAAATGATCAGTTAAAGTATTGAGCAACATAAAATGAAATATATATATATGCATACATATAGCAATATTTCTTTATATTAAATTAGGAAGAAAAATGAGCTTAGTCCAAAAAATAGCTAATGTAGAATGATGGTGTATCACTCAACAGATAATACGTCCAATCAGAAAGATAATGTTTTTCTTCTGTTCCTTCTTTTGCCCAACTGTTGACTATTGGTGACCTTGATGAAGGCACTTTTCTTGTTTTTTTGTAGTAGACACCAAGACATACTGGATAGTTGTGGGAACTTATCAATAAATACTAGTTACAAAGAGACTATGGAGATAGATGGAAAATTAGCTGAAGTTGTCATTTATAAATTTTAATTCAGTCTCATTACTTTTTTGATGTGTTAAATGCTATTTCAAATTATGTACTATGCATGTTTACCTCTTGAAGTTTCTTCTTCACTGTTTTATATCTTATTTTTGCTTTTTTCTTGGTTCAAGAAAGAGATGGGTTAAGGAGGAAGAGAGTAAAATAGAAAAAAAATTTACTCTAATTTTCTACCACATCTTAAGACCTATGAGAATAAAGTTTGTTACTATGCTAGTAGTTTATTTGAAGTGCTTGATGAAAAAGAAAATTTGGAGAAAATGACGTGTTGTCCAATTTGTAAGCACACTGCATTTAAGAGACATCTGCAGAGTATTCTTCCCTAAATTGCAAAAAAAAAAAAAAAAAAAAGTTGCATAAGCAAGTCTCTTAAAAAGGGAAAAACCCCTTATCTACCCTCTTTGCTTAAATGTTCTGTACTTATTAAAAAAAAATATGCTTTCCCTGGACCTCATTTATGCAAAAGTAGCTTCTGGTGGTACATAAAGTAATGTCTAACATGAATGCCCAAGCTGAAAAGAGACACAACGTATACAGCTAATGGCGACACCAGTGGTTTGTGAAAGCTGTGGGTAAAAAGCATAGATTGACAATAGATAAACAAATATAGTCTATAAGATATGCGAATCCATGAACTTCAAACTGAAAGTAGTACTTTTGTGAAGTTCATAAATGGAAACACTAACTTAGTATATTGTACATTATAAAAATCCATTGTACAAGCATTGTTTTCAGATTATTGTTTTGATGGAATTTATTTGACCCAGAAAGCTTTTTAAAAAATGTTTGTAAAGTTTATTACATGAATCATTTGAACACTGAGAGGGAAAGAGAAAAAAAGATGACATGATTTTTTGATGTTAAATTGAATGTAGTCATTTGGCATAATGCATGTGAATTGATGAACTTTGAGTGTTCAGCTGCTCAACACTGCCCCACTGTTGGCGTTATAAAACTTTTATATTCCCAGAAAATAGTTATTCACTTAACTTAGGTTTCAAATGACTTTTATCTCTTTTGGTTGTTGAATTCTACATTAGTAATCTAATACTGTAAATTAGTTGTCATCAGAATTTAATATTTGAAGTATCATAACACCATGATTGTACCAAGATTGTTTTCCAAAAATGGAGAATGTGGTACCTCCGGGGTGACCACATGAAAGTGTCCTAGGTGAGAAAGTGTCCTCCTTTATCTTACATCATGGGAAAATAATGTTTTTGTAGCACTTAGGCCAGAAACCTTGTCCATTTCTCTGACTGTTCTCTCCTAGAGATAGATAGGATGCAAATGTATCCATGTCTACATATGTAGCTTCTGTGATTTTTTTTTTTCCACTGCCAATCTGAGTCACAACTCTAATTTACCTGAGAGTAACTGTCTAGATACTCTTCTCTTGCAAATATAATACCAAGGAGGTAGCAAAGAAAGTTCATTCTGATTTTAATTTTCCTTCTTAGATAGCCTTGTCTTTTTACCTACTCTTCTGACTATTCTCTACTTTATTTCAATTTGCTTTTGGAAACCATTTGGCAATCATCTAATATAAAAGACAGATTTTGGTAGCAAAATATTTTAAAGAAACATCTGTGATATTTCTGTCTAAATATAAAAAAAAAAGATGGATAAGCAAGTCTATGAAAGGGAAAGTCTTTATATTTACTCTCTTTCAATTAAATGTTCTGTGTTTCTGGAATAAATAAATGTTTTCTATAAATTCCATCTATGCAAAAGTTGCTGTGGTGGTACATAAGTTAATACCTAGTAAAGTATCCAGATGAGAAAGAAAAAGATGGACCAAGTAGTTCTGTAAAATATAAAGGGAAAAGGGTATCAGATTGCGTGCTTTGTCATTTGAGTTCATAACTGATCACTAAACAAGCTATAGTATAAAATTCTCATTGCTTCTCACAGTTGGTGAAACAAATAATTTTTATTACAATATATCTTTGCATGTTTAGTTTAGAATATTTTCCTTTATTAAGCCAAACTGAGAAAAAGTCTGATAGGATATGTTATTCTTTATATCTACAGTCTGCAAATTTTTTTCTGTAAAGGGTCAAATGTTAAATATTTCCAGTTTTGCAGACCATACAGTCTCTGTGGCAAGTACCCAGCTCAGCTAGAAACAATCATAGGCCATTCTGTATTAGTCACTCAGTCCTGTCCAACTCTTTGCAACTCCATGAAGTGTAGCCTGCCAGGCTCCTCCATCTTTGGGATTCTCCAGGCAAGAATACTGGAATGGGTTGCCATTTCATTCTCCAGAGTATCTTCCTGACCCAGGGATTGAACCCGGGTCTCCTGCATTGCCGGCAGACTCTACCATCCAAACCACCAGGGAAACCCATAGGCTGTTCACCATGGACAGTATTTAAACAAATGGGTACAACTGTGTCCCAATAAAACATTATTTACAAAAACAAACAAATGGGCCAGTTTTGGCTCTGGAACATAGTTTGCCAAAGCCTGCTATAAATCGTTTTCTGCTAATATGGAAGGTTAGTATAAATTATTTTAAAACAAAAGCAGGGAGGCCCCTCCATGCCTTAACAATGAGTGAAAGATCCTCAGCTTTTGGGGTTAAGAAGATGCTGGAATGGGCCAGAAACAGGGTACCAAGGACAGGAGAGACACATTTGATGAAGCTTGACCCGCAGGAGCGCTCTCTTCAGGAAAAAGGCTGATTCTACTGACTTTGTATCTTAGAAACAACCTGCCGCCCTTATCCATCACTGACCCTTGAAAGGAGGATGACAAATTCACCACATAGGTCTTATATCTCAAGAAGCTCCTCTGAGTTTTCCTAGACCCCCAGGGTCGGCACCCTCTTCTTCATTTTCCCCATCCATGGGTAATGGAGTTTGGTCTCCTTTGAAAGCTCACAGATTAGCTACAGTAGCCTCTGGGAGGCAACTGCAACCTTTCAATGACAGGACTCACAGATTCCTCCAAGGTGTCCTGTGACTTCGCCAAGGTCTAATCAGGGTGCCTTGTGACTTCACCAAAGTGCTTCTGTTCTCATGCTCTTTCTTGAGAAGTTTCTAGAACCCACAGTTATACTAGATGGTCTTCCTCTATGCACAGTGAGACCCAAGCTTCTTCCCAGCAAGGAGACAGCAATAGCAGAGGTCTCCCGGGAGAGAGCTCCACATTGGGAATATTCCAAGGGTCACCAGTTGGGACTTCATTCTACAGATGGAGAACCTTAGAGGACCTGACCCACTGGCTGGGAGCCTGCATAGTGCAGAGGACATCAAAGCCCTCTTCCTCCCCTCCTCTGCCTCTTCTGCACCTGTGATTATGCTCCGGTGTTACCTTTCCTCTGGTCTATTGGGAGATAGGAGGACCAGGGAGCCATTTACTTTTTTACTAAAGGGAGATGATTGAAAGAACTCAAATTCATACTGAAAATGAAAATATAAATGAAGCAGTATGTAACGAATAGGTACATAAAAAAAACTCTGAATAAACATAGAAAAATGGAAAGGGAAACAAAACAAACGTATGATTGACCAATCAACTGGAAATGTTGTTAGAGAAAATAACTCATGTTTCTACATGGGCTATTTCAATGGGAAATCTTCCACTTGGTATACTACCTGTAGGGCTTTCCAGGTGGCACTAGTGGCAAAGAACTCGCCTGCCAATTCAGGAGACATAAGAGACGCGGGTTCCATCCCTGGGTCGGGAAGATCCCCTGGAGAAGGTGGACGAGGGCATGGCAACCCACTCCAGTACTCTTGCCTGGAGAATCCTGTGGACAGAGGAGCCTAGCAGGCTACAGTCCATTAAGTTGCAAAGACGTGGACACGATTGAAACAACTGAGCATGCATATACGCGTACTGCCTATAACAAGATTTTATGTCCAGTCCTTTCTGAGAAAAGAGATTTGTTTGTAAAACTGAGGAGAGATTAAGAAAGCGAAACCATTACAATGGACCCTACTGGACCCTGGATGAGAAAGAAGCCTTCTATACTGAGTGATACAGCAGCCGAGAAATTCTCCCACGTGATACACATACTCGCACACTTGTGGATGGGTAGAATGAAACACGCATGCAGTGAGGACCTCCATGAGCTAATCTACTATCATGCCCAAGATGCTGCATCAGGAAGCAGTCCATGCCCGCTTCACACTTTTCCAGTGCAGGGACTGGCCCCCGTAGCTTGGTTACTGGTTACATGGCCATTAGTCTTTGGGATAGAGAGCAGATGCTGAGCCGATTGCAATGCCTGCCTGACTCCTCTAAAGCTACCTACTGCTTAAGACTCTCCTTATTACAGTTACAGGAGTGTGAAAACAGAGTAAGCCAGACAGTGAGCAGCTCACTGATAGAAATCTCAGGCTCTCTTACCTGCACTCTTCAAATTCAAGCTGCCTTGGCTGAAAAGAAAAGCTATTGAAAGAGGCCAGTGAGATTGCAAAAGGTTTCCCTGACCTGTCTCTGCTGCCCCTGTTCCTGCCTGAGGTTGTACAGTAAATGATCTCACCTAAGGAACTGTGGGAAAAAAAAATTAAAAACAATAATAAAATGTAGCAAAGTGGTTAAAAACCAGACAAGTAAAAGCTAAAATTTTCTATATTAAAAGGAAAGGGCTTTGCAATATTTCATTGCAAAGCTCCAAGAAATGTTTTAGGAAAAATGATAAATATGGATTTGTAACTTTGTGGTGTGTGTCCTATATCTGGTATTTTAATTAGCTGCCATATGTGGATGAATGCTTAAGCATATTGTAGATATTGTTCAAACATTTATTATATAACACATTTAGTGAAATGTTATTTTGCTTCAATATTTTTAATCATCTTTTCTAACATCTTTAATGATCCTTAAAATAAAAACATCTGAATTTAATTTTTTTTTTTTTTTTAGCGCTGCTTTACATTTATGGACCGGGGTTTTGTGTTTAAGATGGTTAACAATTACATCAGCATGTTCTCCTCTGGTGATCCCAAGGTAAGAACCATGTTCAGGAATGATGGCTTTCTAAACTGTTGCATTACAAATAAATACACTGGTCTCTGTGTATAATCTGTCTAAAACAATAACCTATCCATTATTTGTATCAAAAAATAATTTCTATGCAATGAAAGACAGGTTTTTAAAATGGCTCATCATCTCAGCAGGTCTCCCAAGTCCTCCCTTCATGGGGGACAAATGGACATGGAGTTAAAGTGTTTACATTTCATTTCTATTTCTTGTGGGCTGTGAGAGGAGTGATTCTGGCTGGAATTATTCTTCCTCAGGTTTGCCCAGGACTGTCTTGGTTTTAGCAAGTTCCACTTCTCTGGAAATTTTCAGTCTTGGGCAAAATGGAACAGTTGATCACCTTACATAAATAGTGCCTCTGTGTCGGGAGACAGGGAATAGTACTAATATCTAGGGAACAGTGGTTCCCAAAGTGTGGTTCCTAGACCAGTGATCTCAGAGCTGAGCTACTGCAGGTGGGGCCCAGAAATCTGGAATGCAGCAAGATTCCTATCACCTTCAGGTGATTTCTGTGTTCTTCAAACTTGAGAACCACTAAGCTATATAATATGGCATATGCCAGAGGGACATAAGACTGGAAATGGGCCAGACTCTGAAACGTGTATCATTAAGAATTAAGGTTCTTTGTGTTGCAACCAACAAATTCTAATTTGAGTGAAAGGGAATTGATTGGAAGGATATTGGGAGAACTAGGCTTGGAAAAGATCAGAGACCAAGGCACTTCCAGGGCAAAAGAATAATCAGAAAGGATGAACCTGGGGCCAAGGTCTGCTGCTCCTTATGTAATGAAATGGGACCATTTTCTCCCTCTTAACATTCTGCTTACATTTATACAGTGGAATATTACTTGGCCATAAAAAATGAAATAAGGTCATTTGCAGCAATGTGGGTGGACTTCGAGATTATCTAAGTGCAGTAAGTCAGACAGAGAAAGACAAATACCATATGATCCAATTTATATGTGAAACCTAATTTCTTTTAAATACAAATAAACTTATTTAAAAAACAGAAATGGACTCACTTTAATTTATCTTTACCAAAGAGGAAATGTGGGAGGATGTGATAAATAGGAGATTGCGATAAACATATATAGATTGCAATATATAAAATAGATGTCTAATAAGGACCTACTGTATAGCACAGGGAACTCCAGTTAATATTCTGTCATAACCTACTTGGGAAAAGAATCTTAAAAAGAATGGATATATATATATATATATGTATATATAAACTTATCCACTTTGCTCTACATATGAAACTAACATTATAAATCAAGTATACTATAATAAAATTTTTTTAAAAAAAATTTACACTCCAGAGAAGAAGCATGTAACCAGTCTGCTTTGGGTCATGTGAAAGAGAAGGCACCTGAAACACCAGTTCCCCATTAACCTTTCCCCATCGGGAGGAAAATAAGTCCCCAAGAGAAGTCATCTAGGTATTGGGAAAGAATATAGAAATACATTTATGGACTCTGTGGGAGAGGGAGAGGGTGGAATGAGTTGGCAGAGTGGCAGTGTAACATGTATGATATCATAAGTAAACGAATCGCCAGTCTAGGTTTGATGTAGGATGCAGGATGCTTGGGACTGATGCACGGGGATAATCCAGAGAGAAGGTGTGGGGCAGGAGGGAGGAGGTGGGGATCGGGATTGGGAGTTCATGTACACTCGTGGCTGATTCATGTCAATGTATAGCAAAACGAATACAGTATTGTAAAGCAAAACAAACTAAAAAATAAAAATTAATAAAATAATAAAAAATAACAAAAAAGAAATACATTTATGAATATAGAAATAGAATATATTTATGTTTATAGAAATAAACAATATAGAAATTCCAAAAGTAAATAATGATCTTCTTGCCATATATCAACATGAATCTGCCACAAGTGTACATGTGTTCATTGTAAAGTAATTAGCCTCCAATTAAAATAAATAAATTTAAATAAAAAATAATAATGATGATCTTCTTGGAGCATTTCATGTTAGGCTTGGAGCCTGAATGTTATTTTTTAGCTGTGGAGGTTTAGCTAGGAGAGCTGCATGATTATATGTCATTCAGTTTTGAAAATCCAGTTCTTTCTGTAAATATTTCTTGAAAGAATGTCCTTCATTAGTGCTCCAATTATGCATGAAATTTGCAGAATATCCTTTTAGGTATGATTTCAGTGACCCTAAATTATATATTTCATCAAAGACAAAATGGAACATACTCAACGAAGAGTGATTACCGTGTAATTTAATTATGTTACTTTTCACTTTGATATACAAAGGATTAAGTCAAATACTACCCTTGTTTGAGATGTCAGTATTCTAAATTACTGACTAAAGTTGTCACAAATTATGATTCTAGAATATCTGAGCAAATGAAATATATTTTTATTTTGTTAGCTGTTTTTAGTGAATACAATGAACACAAGTTAACTGAGTCTTAAAAATTGATTACTTAGTTTGCATGACAATGAAAATAGAATGGTTATGGAGTTGCTAATTGTTCCTGTTTATGCGGTTGTATTAAGTTGTTTTGGATCATGTCTGCACTTCATTTATCACTGTCCTACCAAAACATTGAGATGACAGACCTGTTTGCAAGGGCAGGGAAGGGGTGGAATGATGTACTCTCAGAATAAGTGACAGAGAGAGATTTACTCTAAATTTAGATTATCTGCAACACTGTCTTCCTTGGCACTGGGTCTTAGAAGTTGATTTGGAGTGATCTGCTCTTCAAGCTGAGTGTAGCTGTACATCTTAGTGCATATGGTGAGGCACTGTTTTTCTCAGAATAAATATATGTTGCTATTTGCTAAAAGAAATGAAAAAATAGAACTCAGTAAGATTGTATCACATGGAAGCTCAAGGTAGGTTGCAAATGAAATCACTTCCTGAACAGGCCTTGACCAATCTCCAAAAATAGGGTGCCTGACTACATTTACCACTTCAGAGGGGACAAAATCCTTTAAACTTAACAATGACCCAGTGGTCACACAAAAGTAATTCCACTTCCTTTTTAGAGATAAGATTCAAGTGCAGATTTTCTATTAACTTTCTTAGTGTGTGAATAATAGTCATTCTTTTGCCTCTTTTTTTAGACCTTATGCCAATATAAATTTGATTTTCTCCAAGAAGTATGTCAGCATGAACACTTTATTCCATTGTGTCTCCCCATAAGATCAGCAAACATTCCAGGTAATAAATCCCAGATTTTTATCAGTTCCTACAAACGGAACACATCTATTTGTTTGCCTTAGCTTCTTTGTTTGTATCCCTGTTTCCTCAGTCTTAGTTTTGTCTGAAATTGTCATATGGGCATTAGACCCAGGTAATCAGGTTAAAATGCAGAAAATGATAGCATGTGGTAAAGAGTACCGCACTGTATTTCTCAATTTTTGTTTATGTTCTCTTTTTCATCAAAGAGAAGGGCAACAAAGCCATACAATTGGTGCTTGTAAATCAAAGAATATTAACCTCGTAACTAGTGCCAAGTTATCACTGGGTAAGGCAGGCTGGTTAAGACAGTCAAGGAGATCAAAATCTGTTTTAGTCATTTGGATTCTCTGTTTACTATTTACTTCCCAAGTAGCTCGCTAGTAAAGAATCCACCTGCAATGCAGGAGACCCCGGTTCAATTCCTGGATCAGGAATTTACCCTGGAGAAAGGATAGTTTACTATTTATCAATAAGTAAAAGGGATTGTTTACTATTTATCAGTAGCTCAGAGACCTGGTAGTCTCTTTGTAGATCTGATATTATCAGTAGTAAACATAAAAACATGTTGCATAGCAAGCAGATTTATGATAGAAGGAAAAAACGGTGCCCAAGAAGAAGGCTAAGAATTAAAATAATTCTGTTCATGAGATTCTTTCTTAAGAAAAGAACAACCAAAGTCTTGTCTTGAAAGGCAAAGCTTTATTGAAGGGATTCACTTGTATTTTAAGACAACATATTTTAATTTTTCAGTATAAATGACATATAGTTAATGAATATAGTATTTATCTGAGTATGTATATAGCTGAACTTTTTGTTTATTTATATTAAATTCAGATCCTTTGACACCTTCAGAATCAATACAAGAATTACATGCATCAGGTAAAAGATTTTTATTTTCTATTACACTATCTCAGCATCAATAACCACTTTGTATTTCAATAATATCAATAAGTATAGACACTTCATATTTCCAGTTTCTAGATGCTAATAGTCATATCATCTAATCAAATATATAATCAACTATATAAAAATATCAACTATCATCTAATCAAAATAGGTAAAAAGTTGAATGAGCTTTTCTTTTATCACAAATAATTAAATGCTTCCTTAGTTTGAATTATTTCATACCCTATTCTCCAGAGTTTGAACTCTTTAGTTTCCCAAAGCATCAGAAATTTCCTTAGAGTGTAACCATACATGAAATTCCCAATCATATGTAATAACACACTTATTCAATGAAACTATCTTTATATGATATTTCTATCAATAAGCCACAGCCTCGTTCTAACCCTTCTCTCAAAATTGAGATCATTAGAATCATATCAGTTTATTTTTACCCCAGAAAAGTTCATAACTTGAAATAGTCTGGGCAAATTTTTTTCTAGGTATAAATGGGCATTTGCAAGTTTTATTTCTGGCTCCTCACTGTTACTTAGTATTTCATGGAAAATTTTATTTAACCTAAGCCCTTTGATGTTAGTTTCCTGAACTTCCACATTCCATGAACTTCTGCCTTCAGCAGTATTTTCACAGACTGGAAAAAATCAATGTGTTTACTTTACTTCTGGTCAGATATGATGTGGAGCGTTCTAATAGTTCGTTATTCCTAACATGTAGTCCTGGGTCAGAAAGATCCCCAGAGTAAGAAACGGCACCCCACGCCAGTATTCTTGCTGGGAAAATCTCATGGACAGAGGAGCCTGCCAGGCTATGGTCCACGGGATCACAAGAGTTGAACATGACTGAAATGACTCAGCATGCACGCTTGCTCTGTTTTGGCTAAGAATAAGCAGTACTTACTGAATGCCCCCCTTCACATTTTTCATACAAGACTGTATTGCTGAATCTCGCCTAGTAGCAAGAGGGGTTTATAGTTGTTTGTTCCACCTCTCTTGATTGTAAAGTGATCACTTGACTTTCAGTAACATGATCTCTTTACCTTCCTCACAAAGATATGCCTGAATATTCGGTCACGAATGAATTTTGCCGCAAACACTTCTTAATTGGAATTCTTCTCCGAGAAGTTGGCTTTGCTCTGCAAGAAGATCAAGATATCAGGCACTTGGCTTTAGCTGTCCTAAAAAATCTAATGGCTAAGCATTCATTTGATGATCGATACAGAGAACCAGTAAGTGGTCTTTCTTTCTCCCTTCCCTAAGCACCATTTAATGGTTCACTGCATTAAGTGCCTATCAAACCTACAAGTCTATTGATTTTTATGTGAATCATTTCTTTTGACTCCTTTTCTACCTAGGAAAAGCAGGCCCAGATAGCCAGTTTATACATGCCCCTCTATGGCATGCTTCTGGACAACATGCCAAGGATTTACCTGAAGGACCTATATCCTTTTACCATCAATACATCAAATCAAGTAAGTTTGCATAATAATCCAAGTGTCTATTTTAATAAAGAGTTTGCCTTATTTTATATTTTCAGCCTCGATAACCATTTTCCCCTAAATGTGAGCAAACTAAAGATTAAACAGAACAGTGCTTCTTGCTAGGTGGTTTTTTGGTGGGGGAAGCGGGGCATTGTTTGCTTTTGGTTTTTTATTTATCTGTTTTTTATTACAGTATAACTGCTTTACACTGTTGTGTTACTTTCCACTGTACAATGAACTATATCAGCCATATGCATACATATATTCCCTCCCTGTTAGACCTCCCTCCCACCCAAGCCCTTCATTTCGCCCACCCCAGGTCATCACAGAGCACTGAGCTCAGCTGCCTCTGTTATATATACAGCAGCTATCTAGCTATCTGTGTTGCACATGGGAGTGGACATATGGGGCTTTCCTTGTGGCTTGGATGCTACTTTCTCAATTCTTTTCACCCTCTCCTTCCCCATCCCTCCTGTGTCCACACATCCATTCTCTATATCTGCATCTCTGTTCCTACCCTGCAAATAGATTCATCTGTACCATTTTTCTAGATTCCATATATATGCATTAATATAGGTGTTTTGAGGTGTGTATACAGTGTCCAGAAGTTAGGAACTATGTCTGGAATGTTTTTTTACTTTGGACCAATTTCAGTTACTATCTATGTAACCTTCAATAAGCTATTCAACTTTTTCTTCATTTATAAATTGGAACAGAATACCTCTATCACAAGGTTCTTAGGAGGATTAAATGTGTAATAGAAAACATGCATCATAAAGACTGGCACATTATAAGTACCTAACATCTAGTTTTTAATAATATACATTTTAAAATCCATGATAATAGTGATAATCTAATCAATGAATTTATGACACCACTTATAGGTGGAATCTAAAAAATACAACAAAGTAGAGAATATTACAGAAAAAGAAGCAGACTCACAGATAGAGACAACAAACTAGTGATTACCAGTAGGGAGAGGGACGAGCCATAGGAATAGGAGTTAAGAGGTACAAAGTGTTACATATAAAATTATTATACTTTTATAAGCTATAAGGATATTTGTACAACATGGGGAATGTAGCCAGTATTTTATTATAACTGTAAATGGAGTGTAACCTTTAAAACTGTGAATCCCTATGTTCTATACTTATATAGTATTGTACATCAATTATAGTTCAATTAAATTTTTTTTAAATCAGTGAACTTATCACTAACCATTATAGCATTTAGTCCAGGGGTCCCCAACTTCTGGGATCTCATGCCTGATGATCTGAAGTGCAGCTGATATAATAATAATAGAAATAAAGTACACAATAAATGTAATGTGTTTGAATCATCTCCAAACCATCCTTCCTCCCAGGGTCTGTGGAAAAACTTTCTTCCACAAAACTGAAAGGTGCCAAAAAGATTGGGGACCACTGATTTAATCTATATCTGAAAGGGTTTCCACTACATTGTTTAAAAATTTTTAAATCACATAAGAAATCAAATTGTGACTAAGATTATGGTTTGACACTATTCACTTTCATTGCCTACTTTGGCAAAAGATTTTGCAAAAATATAAAAAATCAAATCTCATATCATCTAATTGAAAATGTAATGAAGAAAACATTTGTAGGTTTATGATGTTGAAATATGTTAATTCCCACTAATCTCTTCTGTGCTTTGAATACAGGGGTCTAGAGATGACCTCAGTACCAACGGAGGATTCCACACCCAGTCAGCTATGAAGCATGCCAACTCTGCAGACACATCATTTTCTAAAGATGTTTTAAATTCTATAGCAGGTACTTCAGACCTTCCAGACAATGGTGTTTAACACTCATCTGTGTTTACATTGTACATCACTGTGCTTTTTACCCACTCATTCATTGTACATAATGTATGAGGCAAAGTATTCTGCATTTGTATAGCTAAAGAGTCTTGTTATATGTTTCTCTGAATGTCATCCAACAACTTCCTCTTCTACTTAGTGTTCATTTCTACTTGGATTAAGAAGCAGTCTACTCCGATGTCATCAAATTGTTTCATTCTGGAAACAATCTTGATGTTTTCGTTGCATACAGCCTTTTAAAATATAAAGCTCTTCCACTTCAAAGATTATTTTTAAGAACTATTTTGGAAATGTCATCTTAATTTCTTACAAACTGTCAAAAATTGAAAGCTGCTTCCTCCAAAGCATCCTTAGAACTTTTATTAAGCATTTTAAAACAGAAACATTCTTTAAAAAGCTTTATAAGAAATCAAAGGAGCACACTTTATTTCCAGTTATAATGGTCTAAATGTTCTTAAATCCTTCATACTGGCATGACTGATGAAATAATATTTTAAAAGTTGTGTATCTTTCATGCCAATCCCAGACTCCATTGTGTCAGCCTTTCACAATACCTGAATGATCAGCAGCTTTTTGGTTCATTTTAGCTTTGTGTGTGTTCATTACCATCTGTGTGCTGTGGCTTGTGTTTACAGCAATTTCATCAATAGCTATTTCTACAGTAAACCATGCTGATTCCAGAGCTTCGTTAGCAAGTCTTGACTCCAACCCAAGTACCACTGAAAAGAGCAGTGAGAAGACTGACAACTGTGAAAAGGTACGACTTCCCTCCAGAACTTACCAAGCGCATTACAAGTCAGCTGTCTCCTCCTCCTCAATCCTTGTTGTTTCTTTCATCCCTAGATCCCAAGACCCTTGTCTTTGATAGGCTCAACTCTTCGATTTGACAAGTTAGATCAAGCAGAAACCAGGAGTCTTCTCATGTGCTTTCTGCACATTATGAAAACAATTTCAGAGGGTAAAGAGAGCTCTTTAAAATTAAATTTAAAAAAAAAAAAGGAAAAAACTTTGACTTTCAAAGAGTGTCATGCTAGTTGGTGTTTCCTTTCAGAGACTCTGATTGCCTACTGGCAAAGAGCCCCCAGTCCAGAGGTGTCTGACTTCTTCAGCATCTTGGAGTAAGTTTTAGAGTTGATTACTTAAGACTTTTTTTCTAGAACCTTCAAATGATTTTAGTATACCATTTTTCATTCTGAGTATCATATGGTGAATAATCTATCAATAATAATGCATAAACTATCTAAGGAAAACTGTATTTTTCTTTTAATGACTTCAGTGAACACTTTGTATAGATTAAAAGGTATGAATAATTAGAATGTGACTGTTTTTTTTCCTTCCTAGCGTCTGTCTTCAAAACTTCAGATATCTAGGGAAACGGAACATAATAAGGTAATCATTTTAAATTCCAAAAGATTAGTCTGATCTTTTGAAAAGAATCATAGTCTGATCTTTTGAAAAGAATCATATATGTGTATGTTAGAAATCTTAAAATGCAAATAGGATTTTAAGGTTGACCTCACATTAAGGAAAGCATGTTTGATGATTACACTATACCCATAGTAGATCCAAGAATAGTTAATGTTGTTTGTCTGAAGAAAAAGCACAAAACACACATTTCTGAAAGAAAACCACATTTCTTGTAGCTTTTCAACCAATTTATCTTCATATGAATGTAACGTAGAAGATGCATATTTAAGAAAATACTTCCAATATACTAAAAAAAAAGTTAATCTGGAATAACTGTGCTCTCATCCTTTCCCATTAGAGACAGCAGTGCCCCCCTCAGCACATTCCCTAAACCCTCAATTTCCCATTTCCAGAAGAAAATGTGGTTTTTCTCATAACATATGAAAGATTTCATTGTCCAGTAATCTCTTTGTCAGTTGCATTTTTTGTTTATATATCAGTTGCAAGCACCGAGCTAAGATTAAAACCAGTTTTCCTTGCAGAAAAATTGCTGCTGCGTTTAAATTCGTGCAGTCCACCCAGAACAATGGAACTCTCAAAGGATCTAATCCATCCTGCCAGACTTCTGGCCTTTTGTCACAATGGTACTGTCATATTTGCTTGATATTTAAAATTATATTGTGAGTGCACATGGAGGTGTATGTGCGTGTGTGTGTATCAGGCTTCTCCGGTAGCTCAGGGGTCAAGAATCCACCTGCAGTGCTGGAGCCGAAGGAGACGCGGGTTAAATCCCTGAGAAGATTGCCTGGAGGAGGACATGGCAGCCCACTCCAGTATTCCTGCCTGGAGAATCCCATGGACAGGCGAGCCTGGTGGGCTACAGTCCATAGGGTCACAGAGTGGGGCCTGACTGAAGCAATTTAGCACACACACATGCATATATATGTATAGGGTGTGGATACACACACTATGTACACACACACACACATATGCATGTATATATATGTGTATATTTTATACATATGAAATATTCCCTGGTGGCTCAGACAGTAAAGCGTCTGCCTGCAATGCTGGAGACCAGGGTTCGATCCCTGGGTCAAGAAGATCCTCTGGAGAAGGAAATGGCAACCCACTCCTGTACTCTCACCTGGAAAATTCCATAGACAGAGGAGCCTGGTAAGCTACCATCCACGGGGTTGCAAAGAGTTGGACATGACTGAGTGACTTTACTTACTTACTTATATGTATATTTCAAACCAGACACAGATTTCAAATATGTATGTTTCTGTAAAGAAGAAACCTTGTAAGTACTTCCCTATCTGCCCCACTAACTTGTAAAGACCTAAGAAGCAAGAATTGCGCCTTATTTATGTCACCTACGTACAATGCCTTGTGTTGTTGGTGTGTGTACTCAGTCATGTCCGACTCTGTGACCCCAGGGACTGCAGCCTGCCAGGTTCCTCTGTCCATGGGATTTCCTAGGCCAGAATACTGGAATAGGTTGCCATTTGCTTTTCCAGGGGATCTTCCCAGTCCACAGATTGAATGTGGTCTCTGGTGTCTCCTGAATTGGCTGGTGGATTCTTACACAGGGTCAATAAGTATCTTAATTTTTTTAAGCCTGGAAAGATATAATTCCAATCAAAGACTATTTTCGTGTTTGCTAATCTCTTGGTGACAAAGTAAACTGTGAGGTCGTATCTCCCCTTTCCTTTCAGTAATTTTGATAATTTAACCATATTCTTAGAGTTTAATGTAATTTTTTTAAGGGTCAAAGGCAATAAGGAAGCATTTCTGGCCCCATAAGCTCAAGTTAGTTTTTTTAATCATCAGACTGATTTGACGAGCATAAAAAACCCTGGGTCACCCCTCATAAACTACCCTCCAGAAAACATTAGCCTGAAATGCTACCTTAAAGCTCCTCTGGGTCTAGTCAACCCAAATTCTTTGCTAAAGTTTTCTCCAGCTTGATTTATTCTTCCCAGGGGTATCATGATAATATACAATATGAAAATGGAAGTATTTTAGAAAGAATTTTAGAAAGTAATATGGAAGTAGTAAATGGCTAATAAATCACTGAATAAATTTTGCCTCTTTATCCATGGGGACCACTTGAGTGGCCCCCTTATGAGAAAACAAATAAAAAATGTAATGGGCATGTTTTGGCAATTGGTAGTAGGAGAGAGGACCATAAACAATGACTTTAATGACTCCAGTTATGTGTGGGCGTTCTGGCCCAATTCTTAAGAAGCACTGCTTCCCACATCTCCCGCACCTCCTTGCCCAGCCTCCCCCTTGCTAGTGGTGGATGCAGGCATCTGTTCTGCCTCTCCGCCGGGGGGAATCACCGCCAGGCTTGCAACCTGCTGGTCTCAATCACCATTCATTTTTCCTCCCTGCCATGTGCCTCCAAGACTCACCACAGATTCGGCAGTGAGAGTGCTTCCCAGCGTTTGGAAACTTCTCTCCCTTTAAAACTCTTTTCCTGGGATAGGACTCCCTTCTCAGGACGGAGCTCCCTCCCTACCTCCTTTGTTTCTCTTTTCATCTTCTGTGTTTTTCCTACCTGTTTTTGAAGACAATGTTCTGCTTTTCTGGATGTCTTATGTCCTCTGCTCGCATTCAGAAGCTGCCCTGTAGAATTTACCCAGCATTGAGATGTTCTTTTGATGAATTTGTGCAGGAGAAAGTGGTCTCTCCATCCTATTCCTCCACCATTTTAGGCGACCCCCCTAAACATATACTTTTAACGCAGGAGAAAGCAGAGGTTAAAGAAGCAGTTATAATTCCAACAGAGTAAGGTAAAACATGAGGTGGATTCCCCGTGGGTGGATGTAATCCATCTGTCATTGCAAGGGACACTGCTTCAGTGCCTGGGCTGGGAATATTCTCAAGCCCATGTTCTGCAATAAGAGAAGAAACCGCAATGTAGCCTGTTCTCAGCAAACAGAGTGTAATCACCACTGGCCACAACTCCAGAAAGCACGTGTGCATCCATAAACACTAAGCACAGGTAAAAGTATATATATAAAGTCAATGTACTGAGAGGAAAGCAGGCCAAATTCTCCAAGTAAAGGGCAGTGCAGAGATGGGCTAACAAACACATGAAAAGATGCTCAACACCACTGATTATCAGGGAAATGCAAATCAAACCACAATGGGGCACCATCTCAACGTCTGTAAGAATGGCTGCTATCCAAAAATCTACAAATAATAAATGCTGGAGAGGGTGTGGAGAAAGAAAACCCTCTTACATTGTTGGTGGGAATGCAAACTAGTCCAGCCACTATGGAGAATGGTGTGGAGATTCCTTAAAAAACAAAACAAAACAAAAAAACTGGAAATATAACTGCCATATGACACAGTAATCTCACTATTGGGTGAGTTTCTTCTCATGCAGCGAGGAAACCAGAACTGAAAGAGACACATGTACCCCAGTGTTCATCGCAGCACTGTTTACAATAGCCAGGACATGGAAGCAACCTAGATATCCATTAGCAGGCAAATATATTACTCAGTCATTAAAAAATACATTTGAATCAGTTCTAATGAGGTGGATGAAACCAGAGCCTATTACACAGAGTGTAGTAAGTCAGAAGGAAAAAGACTAATACATTATACTAACACATGTATATGTAATTTAGAAAGATGATAATGATAATCCTATATGCAAGACAACAAAAGAGACAGAGATGTATAGAACCGTTTTCAGACTCTGTGGGAGATGGCGAGAGTGGAGTGATCTGATAGAAGAGCATTGAAACATGTATATAATCATATGTGAAACAGACCACCAGGAAATAAATAAATAAAGAAAATGCATTGTTTATTATCATACATACTTAATCAATTCCCACACAAATATCCATCTGTATCCATGTAGAATTGGTTTCAAGGCCCTCAACAGATACCACAATTTACAGATCTGCAAGTTCCTTTATAAAAAATGCTGTCATATTTGTCTATAACCTACTCAAATACCACCCCCTTGTATATTTTTTCCATGACTTTTTCCCTGCCTTTTGTATCTAAAGACATAGTCATAGTTCAATTATCATCTTCCCCATAAAACTCTTCCCCACTGGCAACTTTCTTTGGGCCCCATTGATAGTCCATGCAGGGAGTAAAATATGCATTATTTTGATTTTTTCACCTTATCTGCAACCCCTGAAGTATTTTGTATAATCCTTAGGAGAATGCATTATACTTGATTTGTCTTTTCCTCTCCAGTTGAGACAATAGATTGTTTTATTTCATTCAAATATAACTGATGTTAACTATGTTACAGGTGTATAATGTAGTTTTTCACAATTTTTAAAGATTTACTTAATTGATAATTATAACATATTGCATTTAATCCCTGCATTGTACAATATATCCTTGTAGCTTCTTTTACATGTAATGGTTTCTACTCTTAATTCTCTACCTCTATCCTGCTCCCCTCTTCCCTCAGATAACCTCAAGTGTGTTCTCGATATCTGGGCATTTGCTTCTTGTTATATTCATAAACGTGTTTTGTTTTTTAGAGTCCACATAAAAGTGATATCATACAACAAGAAAATAATGTACATTATGGGAGGGGATCTGGTAGGATCTTTCTATTGTTAAATTTTAATCTTGTTATCCAAAGTAGAAAAAAATTAAAATTAAAATTAAATTTAAAGTACAACCTTTTAAGTGAAAGAAAGAAAATGGCAATAGGAACCTATCAGTAACTATTCTAAATGTAAACGGATTAAAACAGGTCAGTTCAGTTAAATCACTCAGTCATGTCTGACTCTTTGCGACCCCACAAATTACAGCATGCCAGGCTTCCCTGTCCATCACCAACTCCCGAATTTACCCAAACTCATGTCCATCGAGTGTGTGATGCCATCCAGCCATCCCACCCTCTGTCGTCCCCTTCTCGTTCTGCCTTCAATCACTCCCAGCATCAGGGTCCTTGGAAACGAGTCAACTCTTCATATGAGATGGCCAAAATACTGGAGTTTCAGCCTCAGAATCAGTCCTTCCAATGAACACCCAGGACTGGCCTCCTTTACGATAGACTGGTTGAATCTCCTTGCAGTCCAAGAGACTATCAAAAGTCTTCTCCAGCACCACAGCTCAAAAGCATCAATTCTTTGGCACTCAGCTTAGTCCACAGTCCACTTCTCACATCCATACATGACCACTGGAAAAACCATACCCTTGACTAGATGGACCTTTTCTGACAAAGTAATATCACTGGTTTTTAATATGCTATCTAGGTTGGTCATAAATTTCCTTCCAAGGAGTAGCATTTTTTTTTTTAATTTTATGGCTACAATCAACATCTTCACTGATTTTGGAGCCAAATAAATGAATAAATAAATAGAGTCTGACACTGTTTCCACTGGTTCCATGAACTGATGTGACCAGATGCCATGATCTTAGTTTTCTGAATGTTGAGCTTGAAGCCAACATTTTCACTCTCCTCTTCACGTTCATCAAGATGCTTTTTAGTTCCTCTTCACTTTCTGTCATCTGCATATCTGAGGTTATTGATATTTCTCTTGGCAATCTTGATTTCAGCTTGTGCTTCTTCCAGCCCAGCGTTCCTCATGATGTACTCTGCATGTAAGTTAAATGAGCAGGGTGACAATATACAACCTTGATGTACTATTTTCCCTATTTGGAACCAGTCTGTTGTTCCATGTCCAGTTCTAACTGTTGCTTCCTGACCTGCATTTAGGTTTCTGAAGAGGCAGCTCAGGTGGTCTGGTATTCCCATCTCTTTCAGAATTTTCCACAAATTATTGTGATCCTCACAGTCAAAGATTTGGCATAGTCAATAAAGCAGAAATAGATGGTTTTCTGGAACCCTCTTGCTTTTTCATGATCCAGCAGATGTAGGCATTTTGATCTCTGGTTCCTCTGCCTTTTCTAAAACCAGTTTGAATATCTGCAAGTTCACGGTTCATGTATTGCTGAAGCCTGGCTTGGAGAATTTGGGGTTTTACTTTAATAGCATGTGAGATGAGTGCAATTGTGCAGTAGCTTGAGCATTCTTTGGCATTGTCTTTCTTTAGGATTGGAATGAAAACTGACCTTTTCCAGTCAGTTTTCCAGACTTTTTCCAGTAGCCACTGCTGAGTTTCCCCAAATTTCACAGCATCATCTTTCAGGATTTGAAATATCTCAAGTGACAAAATTACCCAACCAAAACACACAGACTGGCTCAAAGGACACAAACATCAGATCTATCATCTATCTATCTATCTATCTATCTATCTATCTATCTATCTATCTATCTATCTATCTATCATCTATCTATATATATAATATTGCCCACAAGAAGCCCACTTCAGACCTAAAGGTCTGTATAGACAGAAAGTTAGAGTTCGAATATAAAGAAAACTGAGCCCCTAAGAACTGATGTTTCTGATCAGTAGTTTTGGAGAAGACTCTTGAGGATTGCAATAAGAACCACGCAGTCCATCCTAAAGGCAATCAGACCTGAATATTCACTGGAAAGACGGATGTTGAAGCTGAAACTCCAATACTTTGGCCACCTGATGTGAAGAACTGACTCTTTGGCAAAGACTCTGATCCTGGGAATAATTGAAGGTGAGAGGAGAAGGGGACAACAGAAGATGAGATGCTTGGATGGCACCACTGACTCAGTGGACATAAGATGAATGAACTCTGGGAGTTGGTCATGGACAGGGAGCCCTGGTGTGCTGCATGTGTCCTTGGGGTCACAAAGCGTCAGACAAAACTAGCGATTGAACTTAAGATGATATTAAACAGAAACTATAAGTTTAGAAAGGATAAGTGTCTTTTTTTTTTTAATGAATGAAGGCAAAGTAAAATGAAGGTTTTTCCTTAATCTTAATCAGTCAAAGGTAAATGGTTGTCTGGGCTTCACCATCTTTACTGTTCACTGATCATGAATCTTTATAATTAAAGTGGGTTTCTTGTGCACATCATATATTTTGGCTTGGTGGTAAATAATCCACCTATACTGCAGGAGTCGTAGCAGCCATAGAGTTCCATCTCTGTGTCAATAAGCTCCCCTGAAGGAGACCATGGCAACACACTCCAGGACAGAGGATCCTGGTGGGCTTATAGCCCATGGGGTGACAAAGAGTTGGGCATGACTGAGTAACTTAGAAAGAACAAACAAACATTCCTCTCTCACAAAAACTCTTGAAATATTAGAAATAAATGAGGACATTCTTAGCCTAAACAAAGAGACATAAAAAGCCTACAGCCTAGAGATGAATTATAAAAAATCTAGATACTAGAACTGAATTCTAAAAGATTTGAGGCATAAAATGTCTCCCAACTATAGTGTAAACAGTGTGTTCCATACAAGAGAGATGAGTTAATTTTTCATACCCACTGAATAGCACAACTTTCTAGTTAAATATATAAATTTAAGGAAATAATAATGAACAGAAAATTTATATCTCATTATGACTGCAAAATTAAGAGGATTTTTAAGAAAACATATCTGCAAAAGATACAGTCCAAGCAGTCCCAATTAATTTTATTTTCTTTGTTCCATAGTTTCAAAATAACTGACAATTAGGAATGAGTTTAACTTTATTTTTTAAATTTTATTTTATTATTATTATTTTACTTTACAATATTGTATTGGTTTTGCCATACACCAACATGAGTCCACCGTGGGTGTACACATATTCCCAATCCTGAACATGACCTCCCCCCAATTCCCTCTCCATACTTAAAATATATATATATATATATGTTTATGTATACATAAATATATATGTATATTTATATGTTTTATATATATGTATGTATATATTTTTTTCAAATTCAGCAAGATATTTTATGTTCAATTATCAGAAGATCTTGCACTTTTCAAGCTAAATGAGTACCTTCAGTAAATATTTTGCTTCACTGATTTACATGTAAATAAGAGCACGTTGTTTGTCTTTACCCTGACAGTCTTTGTGGCATCACCATGTATTTAGACTCAGCTGTTTGAACGTGGGCTGTGTCTTAATACCTTCTAGCACGTTGTTTGTCTTTACCCTGACAGTCTTTGTGGCATCACCGTGTATTTAGACTCAGTTGTTTGAACGTGGGCTGTGTCTTAATACCTTCCTTCAGGAACTGCAGGCTGTGCAGGAAGTGGTCTCAAGGCCTTCCAAACCACTAAGGATGCTCTGTGGAATGGAACAGTGGTAGCCACGGCAGCCTGTGTTGGTGGCAACTGTTTAACAGGGTCTTCTCTGAATTAATTTCCTCATACAAGACATGGAGAAGGCAATGGCGACCCACTCCAGTACTCTTGCCAGTAAAATCCCATGGACAGAGGAGCCTGGTAGGCTGCAGTCCATGGGGTCGTGAACAGTTGCACATGACTTAGCGACTTCACTTTCACTTTTCACTTGCATGCATTGGAGAAGATATGCCAACCCATGCCTGCAGAATCCCAGGGATGGGGGGCTGCCGTCTATGGGGTCACCCAGAGTCAGACACGACTGATGCAACTTAGCAGCAATAGTAGCAACAGCAGCAGTAGCATAGGAGATGATTAATTTTTAAAGATAAGTACTAAAAGTGTGGTTGTATAATATTATATATATTTATATACCCATATACACACATATGCGTGTGCTCACACACTAAAACTATGTACCTTGTGAATAATATACAAAATATTAAAATGACATAAATCACAACAAAGTTTTACTCTTGCCAGTAAAATCCCATGGACAGAGGAGCCTGGTAGGCTGCAGTCCATGGGGTCGTGAACAGTTGCACATGACTGAGTGACTTCACTTTCACTTTTCACTTTCATGCATTGGAGAAGATATGCCAACCCATGCCTGCAGAATCCCAGGGATGGGGGGCTGCCATCTATGGGGTCACCCAGAGTCAGACACTACTGATGCAACTTAGCAGCAGTAGTAGCAACAGCAGCAGCAGCATAGGAGATGATTAATTTTTAAAGATAAGTACTAAAAGTGTGGTTGTATAATATTATATATATTTATATACCCATATACCCACACATATGTGTGTGCTCACAGACTAAAACTATGTACCTTGTGAATAATATACAAAATATTAAAATGACATAAATCACAACAAAGTTTTCAAACTTAAACTGACAATTTTTTTTTAGAGGAAACTTTATTTAATTATTGACATTGTTTTAGCATACTGGAGTAGGAGATGGTAATTAAAACAAAATCACGTTTTATCTGGTTTCCTTCTTGTAATAAAGCTTTTGGGGGCAATGCCACCCAGTATAGTTTGCACTGCACATGGACCACTCCCCCTGCACCACCTATGGGAGTCCACTCCTCTGCCAGGGTCCAGCCCCAGTGGATCCAAGGAATTTGAAGCGAGGACGGGGTGGGCGAGGAAAACGTATTTATTTAGAAATATAAAATAAATTATGAAGAAATAGTATAGTAGCAAAATTTAGTGGAGAAAAGAGGTTAAATAACTTGATTTATGGGGAAAGCCAATAAAATCTCAGGACAAGAGATTTGCACCATCTGTGTTTGGGCCACTAGTGCCCATTTGAATATCAGAGAGTGCCCCACCTTGGGCTCTCTCTCTCACGGAACTTAAAAACCAGAGCAAGCACATAGACAAGGTGAGCCTCCTCTCTCCAGGTGGGAATTCATCCAGAAAATGGAGTAAGACATGGAGGAGCCAGTCTTTCCAGGACTGGCCCGTCCTCTATTGTCCAGAAAGGCCTATATACTTTTGATTGTACGTAGAAATCAATGAGTAATACAAAATTATGCAGTGTCAGCAGCCCTGCCTGTTATTGAGACCAGGCTTTTTCTCTGCATACCTAGTTGTATACACAAGTCTTGGGTGATTTACATCATCTTCTGGCCAGAGGGCAAATTAACATTTTACAGCCCTTTTCTGGTAAGGGTTTGTTAACAAGAGGACTTATTTGTGTTGTTCTTCCCAAAGTCTGGTGCCACTCTCAGAAAGCACTAAACAAAGTCACACTCTTACATAGCAAAGATACAACAATTTATAACAAGTAAAAGGAGTACAGTGATTTATAACAAAGAAAAAAGTAGTTAACTCAAAAGTCTAGTGTTGCTAACATCAAGACTACTATATTCCTTTGTCTATATCCCAATTACACTGATTAGTATTCTTCAGGTGCCTAAAAGATAAAGAATATGGAGGCCTGGCAGCAATCATTGATTCAACAGTGAAACCCATCACCAATATAAGCTTTGGCTCTTTAGAAAAGGCTCTGTCTTTAAGGTTCTTTAAGCTTTGTGCCTCTCATAGTTGGAGGGCTGTAAACAATTCACAAATTGTGAAAAGTCCGGGCAGACCAGTTAGGTAAGTTAGAAAGCCATCGAAGGGGACTGAGACCTTCTTTTTATATGTGGGAGACTGTTAACTGAAGCCCTGAGTTAACTTTTTCTGGAGAATGTCAGTAGAGTGGAAAGCAGGCAGACTCTGGTTTTTTGGGGGGTAGATGCAGCAGCAGCAGCAGCTCAGGCAGAGGACCCCTTGAGACCTGACTCGCCTTGCACATTAGGTCTCTCCACATGACCTTGTCATGGGTGGGATCTCCCATGCTGGCTCCTGGCACTGCTCCATTCTAAATTCCTTAGCTAAAAAGGGTCACCTCCAAAAACATCATTATTTTCCTTCGTTTTCTCCCCTACTTCTTCCTCCCTCTATCTTTCCTTTACTTTCTTATTGTACAATTGTTAAAGTTTGCTTTTCTTTTACAGTTATTACAAATACTGCTTCTATTTCCCAGTATTTTACAACACATCCTTGAGCTCATCTTACATCTAACACATTGTCCCTCCCATTCCCCTACCTCTATATTGCCATTCCCCGTTCCCGCTCCCCTCTGGTAGACTGTTATCTATATCTATAACCAGTAGACTATTATCTATATCTCTGAGTCTCTATTTTTGTTGTATTTTATATTTTGTGGTATTTTAGACTCTGGGAGTGATGGAAATGCAAAATAGTGAAATGGCTGTCTGAAGAGGCCTTACAAATAACGGTGAAAAGAAGAGAAGTCAAAAGCAAAGGAGCTTCTCCTCCTGCCCCCAATCCCTCCCAGCAGCAGAGTCTTTTCCAATGAGTCAACTCTTCGCATGAGGTGGCCAAAGTACTGGAGCTTCAGTTTTAGCATCATTCCTTCCAAAGAAATCTCAGGGTTGATCTCCTTCAGAATGGACTGGTTGGATCTCCTTGCAATCCAAGGGACCCTCAAGAGTCTTCTCCAACACCACAGTTCAAAAACATCAATTCTTCAGCGCTCAGCCTTCTTCACAGTCCAAATGTAACATCCATACATGACTACTGGAAAAGCCACAGCCTTGACTAGATGGATCTTAGTCGGCAAAATAACGTCTCTGCTTTTGAATATGCTATCTAGGTTGGTCATAACTTTTCCTCCAAGGAATAAGTGTATTTTAATTTCCTGGCTGCAGCCACCATCTGCAGTGATTCTGGAGCCCAGAAAAATAAATTCAGGTGCTGTTTCCACTGTTTCCCCATCTATTTTCCATGAAGTGATGGGACCGGATGCCATGATCTTCGTTTTCTGAATGTTGAGCTTTAAGCCAACTTTTTCACTTTCCTCTTTCACTTTCCTCAAGAGGCTTTTTAGTTCCTCTTCACTTTCTGCCATAAGGGTGGTGTCATCTGCATATCTGAGGTTATTTAAATAAATTCAGGTGCTGTTTCCACTGTTTCCCCATCTATTTTCCATGAAGTGATGGGACCGGATGCCATGATCTTCGTTTTCTGAATGTTGAGCTTTAAGCCAACTTTTTCACTTTCCTCTTTCACTTTCCTCAAGAGGCTTTTTAGTTCCTCTTCACTTTCTGCCATAAGGGTGGTGTCATCTGCATATCTGAGGTTATTGATATTTCTCCTGGCAATCTTGATTCCAGCTTGTGTTTCTTCCAGTCCAGCGTTTCTCATCATGTACTCTGCATACAAGTTAAATAAGCAGGGTGACAATATACAGCCTTAACGTACTCCCTTTCCTATTCGGAACCAGTCTGTTGTTCCATGTCCAGTTCTAACTGTTGCTTCCTGACCTGCATACAGATTTCTCAAGAGGCAGGTCCGGTGGTCTGGCATTCCCATCTCTGGAAAAACCATAGCCCTGACTAGACGGACCTTTGTTGGCAAAGTAAGGTCTCTGGCTTTCAATATGCTATCTAGTTTGGTCGTAATGTTTCTTCCAAAGAGCAGGCATCTTTTAATTTCCTGGCTGCAGCCACTATCTGCAGTGATTTTCGAGCCCCCCAAAATAAAGTTTGACACTGTTTCCACTGCTTCCCCATCTATTTCCCATGAAGTGTTGGGACCGGATGCCATGATCTTCGTTTTTTGAGTGTTGAGCTCTAAGCCAAACATTTTTCCTCTCCACTGTCACTTTCACCAAAAGGCTCTTTAAGTTCCTCTTCACTTTCTGCCATAAGGATGGTGTCATCTGCGTATCTGAGGTTATTGATATTTCTCCCTGCAATCTTGATTCCAGCTTGTGCTTCTTCCAGCCCATTGTTTCTCATGATGCACTCTGCATATAAGTTAAATAAGGAGGGTGACAGCATACAGCCTTGATGTACTCCTTTTCCTTTTTGGAACCAGTCTGTTGTTCCATGTCTATTTCTAACTATTGCTCCCTGACCTGCATATAGGTTTTTCTCAGCAGTGGCCACAGGACAGGGGAAAGTCAGTTTTCATTCCAATCTCAAAGAAAGGCAATCCCAATGAATGTTCAAACTACC
>SJXQ01008788.1:0-19246 GCA_006408695.1 Aepyceros melampus
ATTTCTTTTTCTTGGGGATGGTCTGCTCCCTGTCTCCTGTACAATGTCAAGAACCTCTGTCCACAGTTCATCAGGCACTCTATCAGATCTAGTCCCTTAAATCTATTTCTCACTTCCACTGTATAATCATAAGGAATTTTATTTAGGTCATACCTGAATGGTCTAGTGGTTTTCTCCATTTTCTTCAATTTAAGTCTGAATTTGGTAATAAGGAGTTCATGATCTGAGCCACAGTCAGCTCCCGGTCTTGTCTTTGCTGACTGTATAGAGCTTCCCCATCTTTGGCTGCAAAGAATACAATCAATCTGATTTCGATGTTGACCATCTGGTGATGTCCATGTGTAGAGTCTTCTCTTGTGTTGTTGGAAGAAGGTGTTTGCTATGACCAGTGCGTTCTCTTGGCAGAACTCTCTTAGCTACCTTCCAGCTAACCCAAAGATCATACGGAAGGTACACTTGTAAATGTTACTCTAAGTGTCTCGAGACAAGGGCAGCATCTTTCTTCTCTTTTACAGTCTCTCGAGCACCTACCACAAAAACTACTGAACATCTACATAAATAATGCCGGAGGGGGGCACTCTGTGTCTTAATGTGGGACCATCTTTAAGAGCATTTTTAAGGATAATCAAGAAACAAAAGAGAAAACTCGGGGGAAAAAAATCAACAAATAAGGAAGTTTATGTTAAAAACAACGTCTCAAAAAAAAAAAAAAACCACCCTCTCATGTATTTACATCTTTCATAACAGAGTCAAGAAGAAGCAAATGGTATTTTAAACTGATACCAGCAACACGTTAACCTCACTCTTGTCATTCTGGGAGGATCAAGAACAATGATTCATTAAAAAAAAAAAAACACAACGCTAAGACTTCAATTACACACATTCACCTTGTTATCACTTTTTGACACTTTTTTCCCCCCAAATGTCAAAACTAAGAACTATTTCCCCTATAAACACTTTCTATCGTTAACGGCTCCTCTGTGAGGGATGTGAGCTGGGTTCTATCAAGAAGACAGTAATACAATAGAACTTTATTTCTCTTCACTGAATTTGAGAGTACTGGTTTATTTTTCAATCAGTTACCTTAAATATTTCACAAATGCCAAGTTGCTTGGCTTTAGTTTCTAATCATGGGGCTAACATTTTTCTAGTAATTCGTCAATGGAGGCGGAAGAGAACTATGGCTCCTTAATGCATCTCTCAACCGTAACGATTAGCTCAAAGGATGAGTCTGAGCTGAGAAGTTAAGGGCGAGGGGCTAGGTCAACTCGTCAGGCACATTCAGCTGGTTTCTTTCACTTGTCGTGGCCTCACCCAGAGGGACCCATGGAGGTTCTGCCCAAGAGCCCCTCTTGAGTTCCAGAAAAAGCCAGGATATGGACAGTTTTGCCACAGATGCTGAGGGCCTTGGGTTGGACCGGTGTGTGGTGGCTCTGGAGACCAGGGGTGGAGGAGGGCATGGTGCGACTTGCTATGAAATGCTGACCTTGGTCTGCTTTGTTGAGAAAAAAGAGATGTTCACAGAACGAAATTTAAAAGGGTTGTTACTGAAATGCTCTAATCTGACTTTAGATTTTCAAAAACGTCCCGGTGTGAAGTAATCACAAACTTCAAGGAAAATTTCAAGAAGAGCACTAAGAACTTGATCACTCTTCCACCCAGGTTCACCAATTATCACTTTGCTGCAGTTGCTTTCTGTCCACATGCACACTCACATGCTCTACACACAAACACTCTCTCTCTCCCCTCCTTATTTTCCCTGAGGCACCTGAGATGGAGCCGCATATATCCTGCCCCTATTTCCTTGTCTGCTCTAATCCACAATGCATGCGTGCTAAACCACTTCAGTGGGCGACTCTTCAGTGTCCGACTGTGTGACCCATGGACTGTAGCCCTCCAGGTGCCTCTGTCTCTGGGATTCTGCAGGCATTTCCTTCTCCGGGGATCTGCCCGACCCAGGGGACGTATCCAAGTCTCTAATGTCTCTTACACCAGCAGGGGGGTTCTTTACCACCAGCACCACCTGGGAAGCCCCCCGACACAGCATAATTTCAGGATTGCTGTATTGTACCTATGAGGAGTTTGAGATTTGTTTGCAGTTCTTTTTTCTGTTTTTTTTTTGGCAGAGGACATATTATGTTCACAAGCAACTGAAATTAATTTTCCCTCTTTCTTATATCATTCCCTTAAGATACAGTTGGAACATTTACTTCAGTTGCCTTTTAGTTTTATGGTTGTCCCCAGTGTTGATTTGCTTTTTGAACCTGTAAAACATTTACTTGATTCCTAAAGTTAAAACCATACAGAGAAGCTCCTGGACCTTCTGCTTCCTTCTCTCCCAGCCCTTGCAGTGAGCCAGGTTCAGTAGTTGTATACATATGAAATGTCATACACTTAAAAATAAGCAATCGCAATGCAATTTTTTTTTTGAAATCATAACCTCTTCAAAGTCATAAGACCCAGAGAAGTCAATGACAGGGCCCAAATGTCTAAAACGGGTATAGCTGGCAGTTTACCTAGTATCAAGATCTCTATTTATCAATATACGCTTGAATTCTTTCAAGTCCTGTTCACCAAAACTGCCGGGGGTGTGAAGCCCAGATTTAGGGCAAGTACTGGGTGTTACATTACCTGCTCCTCTGAAACCTCTAGAGGCGGGGACGCTGGTTGTTCAGCTCGTTGACCATCCTGATAGTTTACGTTTCTTCGCTGACGCAGAGGAGGGAAAAGACGGTTCCAGTTGATCATTCCTCCCTAGAAAGAGATCATCGCACAGAGATCAGACATGGAGGCGAGGAAGCCTCGTAACGCTTGGCACAGCCTTCTCCAGTGACGCAGTCACAGCTACAGACTGGAGGTGAGATGTCAGGTGGATGTGCTGTGCACAAGCGGTAAGGGCCCCGCAGCCCTTCCATCAACAGGCTGCAATCGGCAGCCTGCAGGAGATGCGCAGAGAGAAACGGAGGGGGTGGGTACTGCCAAAGGGATTTGTGCCCGCTGGCTGCGGAAGGTGGCGGAAGATGCATGGAGTCACTTCTAACCTCAGCCCCACAGTGTCCCCACTGATGCCATCCCGATTCCGCTGGGCTCTGGAGAAGCTGGGAGGAGGCCAACTTGGGGCCCGCAACCAGAGACCTGGAGCTTCCTTCAGCAGCTCTTTAAAATGCTGTTCCTCTCTCTCCTTGTTCTTTTTTAAAATTTAAGTAAATTCCGAGCAAGGTCAGCAGAGAGAGAGAGACTGCAGGTGGAGATAAACCCCAGGTTGGGGGACAGGCCTGAGAATGTAAAGGTAAATCCTCCACAGAGGGACAAGCGGTTCAGGCCTGTCCTCCGTGCGGCTTTCTGGAGCCCCACAGTGTCCCCACTGAGCCGTCCCGATTCCGCTGGGCTCTGGAGAAGCTGGGAGGAGGCCAACTTGGGGCCCGCAACCAGAGACCTGGAGCTTCCTTCAGCAGCTCTTTAAAATGCTGTTCCTCTCTCTCCTTGTTCTTTTTTAAAATTTAAGTAAATTCCGAGCAAGGTCAGCAGAGAGAGAGAGACTGCAGGTGGAGATAAACCCCAGGTTGGGGGACAGGCCTGAGAATGTAAAGGTAAATCCTCCACAGAGGGACAAGCGGTTCAGGCCTGTCCTCCGTGCGGCTTTCTGGATAACTTGGCGCTGATGGCGAGGTCACTTCTTGCCTTCTCTACGCCATCAGCGGACAAAAGCCACAGTGGGAAGGAACAGTGCGCAGCTCATGCTGCTTTTCAAGAGGGATGTTTCTTACCCACATGCCGGCTTTTTAATTGATCAGCTTCAATCTGTTTCTAGATGTTTTCTGGTTCAGGAAGATTTAGAGACTAAGAAAACCTAAAATTTTTCCTACTATAAATACTTGTGGATAAGATTTTTAAAATATTTCAAAAGCAGAGCTGAACACAAAGGGGAGACAGATGCCCTAGGGTGACAGAAACAAGCTCTGGAAACCAGCGCGGTAAAGAAGCAGGGACAGGTATGAGGGCGGGCACACTCTGCTAACTCAGACCCACCTGGGCTCTGGCACCTATCTGGGTTCAGGAGTTGAGGCCTCGGGTCTGAAAGAGGCTACGACTGTATGCAACAATGTGGTAAAACCGCTCAACGTAATACTGAGTAAAACAAACACAACCACCCCTTTATATGCTAACTTTTCTGTATGTTATACTTTAATAGAACATTATGAGAAGAAATGGAAAACTTGCCAAGGCTTTTAGCCATTAATGTCACTGAAATAATACTTAAGGATCTACCTACTAAAAATCTACAGGTGAAGTCCATGAAAATTTTAAGGACTCACTGTCTTATACAAATTGTTCTAGAGAAGAGAAAAGGAAAAGAGCCCTCCATCTAATTTTCTGAGAATATGTAATGTGTTTCCAAAATCAGAGAAGGCTATCATAAAACAGGCCATTTTAAATTTATGGACAGGTACAATAATCCTAGATAAAATATCAACAAACTCAATCCAACAATGTTAAAAAATTACCATCTTATCCAACAAGATATATTAAATTAGGATTTATCTTAGAAATCTTAGAAAATATAGCAATGTAATTCACAGATTAACAAATTAAAAGAGAAAAACCAAATGCTCACTCAACAGATATAAAAATAATTTGATAAAACTTGATGAAGAGACAAGAATGCCTATTGCCACCTCTTGTATTCAACACAAGTTGCTGCATCATGAAGACAGACCAACCAGTTGTGAAAGAAACTGCAGCAGGATGGAAGGGAAGAAACAAACTGTCATTCACACAGGATGACTGCTTTACCTAGAACATGAGGACTGACAAGACGGAATACAAGACACAAAAATATCAGTAACGTCCCTTGCCCGTGATCACTGAGAAGATGTAACTGCAAAAAATTCCTATTTACAAAGAATAACAGAAACTATTCAGGTACTTAGGAGGGCTTCCCTGGTGACTCAGATGGTACAGAGTCTGCCTGCAACACAAGAGACGTGGGTTTGATCTCTGGGTCAGGAAGATCCCCTGGAGAAGGAAATGGCAACCCACTTCAGTATTCTTGTCTGGGAAATGCCATGGACAGAGGAATCTGGTGGTCCATGGGCTTGCAAAGAGTCAGACATGACTGAGCAACTAACAGCTCTCACACTCACTCATAGGTCCTTACGAATTAAATCTAACAGAAGATCTGCAAGTCTCTATGAAAAATGGTAAGCTTGATTGAAGGGTATCAGTGGAACGACAGCCCATTCCTGCCTGAGAAGGCTCAAAACTGGCATCTTTCCACTCTGCCAATTCCAGAGTGCAGCAGAGATGGTGGGCTAACTCTCAAAATCCACATTCTTATTAAAAATAAGACTTCTTTTGGTGACTCAGTTACTAGTTACAACACATTCTCAGCGTCCCCCAGGTGGACTCAGTGGGCCTATGGTATGCAAGCAGGAAGGGCATGTGGGATCCCCAGAGGGGGCCTTCCAGGGAGGGATGCAGCCCTCCTCAGTGCTTCCTCCTCCTTCCTGGTCCCATGCTGAGGACAGGGCAGCAGCAAGAGGAGAGGGGCTGTCAACGTCTGCTTTGTTTCACACGAGACAGACCCACACCCTGCTTAGGTTTCTGTGATTTCACGCTGCTGCCACACGCAGCTAAAGCCGTGTGTGTGCGTGTGTGTTCTGGTGGAACGAGACAGCCTGAAATTAAGGGTCAAAACTAGACCTGAATACTTTCAAGAAGTATAAAGGAAGACTCTTATCTACCCGTTATTAGGACTTACTGTCAGACAACAAGAGTTGAAGTAGGATGGCATGAGCACGTGATGGGTGAGCAGTGCAAAGAAACAGGCTGAGAAATCAGAAGCAAACATGGCCACTTAGCACATGATGGAGGGGGCCCTGGAAGCCAGCAGGAGAGACACCATTTAGTGAAGAGTACTGGGACAACTGGTAAAAGACATGGAAAAAGACAGAAGTAGACCTCACGCCACATACAAAATAAGTTTGCTTTAAAATAAACCCCATAGATTAAAGATTTAAATCTGGCAAGCTAGGCTGTTAATAAACAGTTTAGAAGAAATAAGAGATATTCTTCATGTTGCTGGGATGGGAAAGCATTTCTAAAACCAAAATATGAAGTATAAATCACACACAAAAAAGGGTTGCTAACAATTACAACAAAATAAGAATTTTGTGTGATTAAAAACAACGGGGCTAGAAGACAAAGTATAGATTAAGAGAAGACGTGTGTAACATATAACTGACAAAATAGTATCCAGAATATGTAAAGAATCAATGAGAAAAAATAAATAACACAAGAGAAAAGTAGAGAATGCATGAGAAAAGTAGAGAATGCATATGAAAAAACAATTTACAGGAGAGGAAACCCTGAATCAATAAACGTAAGAAAAGATGTTCAACCTCACTAGCATGGGAAATGCAAATTAAAACAGCCTAAGTCATTTCATAACTGTAAGACTGGCAAAAATAAAATGTCTAACAATACCAAGGATGGGGGTGATGTGAAGGAATGGGAATTCTATACAGTGCTGATGAGAGTCTACATTGGCACAAACATTTCAGAGAACAATGTGTCAAGATCTAGTAAAATTGAGGATGTTCTATAGTCTGGCAATTTTATCTCCAGGGAGCTGTGAGTGCCTCAAGGGGCATTTAGAAGGATATTCTCTGAAGCACCGATTATAATATTAAGTAAGAAAGGGTAAAAAAAATTCAACTGTCCCTAAGTAGGGAAATAAACCAGTGAGTGGTTCCAGTATATAAAAGACTATCCCATGTGCAGCTGGAATAAATGAACTAGATCTAATGATACATCTCAAAAATACATGTTGAATGAACAAAGAAAGCTACATAAGAATATGTGTATATAAAACTATTTACATAAATTTAAAAATGTTTAGAATAATTCTATGTAACCTATTTAATGGATATATACGTATGTATACACACACACACACACACACACACACGTGGTGATTCTGCCCCCAACACCCAGGGAATATTTTGGGGCAAATGTCTGGAGGCATTTTTGGTTGTCTTGGGAGGCGGGGAGGAGTCTGGGGAGAGAGTGGTGGGTGCTGTTGTTTTTTAGGAAGTAGAGGCCATGACTGCTACTGCTGCTGCTGCTAAGTCGCTTCAGTCATGTCTGACTCTGTGTGACCCCATAGACGGCAGCCCACTAGGCTCCCCCGTCCCTGGGATTCTCCAGGCAAGAACACTGGAGTCGGGTGCCACTGCCTTCTCTGATGGCTGCTACTAAGCACCCTCTAATGCACAGGACAGACCCCACAACAAAGGACGGCCTGGACCGAAAGGCCCACAGTGTCCTAGCTGAGAAGCCCTGATAGACACACAGGTGGCAAAGATACAAATACATGCAGGCAGTGGACACCGTCAAAGGCAGACACACAAGACACCTGCTTCAGGACAGGAAAGTGGGAAGCGGGGGAGCCTTTGGGTGAATCAGTAACATTTTATTCTTCAAAGGGAGTGAGAGTGAAAGAATAAGCAAAGCAAAAGAAAACAAAAAACCAACAAAAACAAAACTAAACCCCAAGCTGTGATAGAAAAAAAGTGCTTAAGCAGCAGAAAGTTACAGGAGATCCAGGTTCTGGGGTGTTTTGACACGGGCCTGCTCTTTCTGTAGGTTCAGCGTGAGCCTCTGCAAACAGGAAACACTTCCTTCACTTTGTCTTCTTCAAAAGCAATAACCACATACTCAAAAGAGGAAGGAGGAAACAGCTTGCATTTTGAAGAGCCATTTTATGTTATTAGTTGGTAAGGACTTCATTTTCAAATGAAGTCGAAGTTCTTCTGAAAACAAGCAAACAACTGATTTTCCAACTGAGAGCAGCAAAGGATTGTTCATGTTGTATCATGTGGAAGTTACGTGGACTAGAACTCTATCTCTAAAGGTCTTGGCTGGTTTCAGAGGGGACTGCCAGGCAGGCCATGTCTACACCGAGAAGCCCGGTCAGAAGAGTCCCCCAGGGTCTCCGGGGGCACTCACAGCTTCCACGGGAGACACGAGCAAGATGCATGGTCTGGTCTTTGCTGCCACAGAGCGCCTGATCTCCCTGGGGAAAGGAAGACATCCAGAAAGGGAAAAGTCAGAACCAGGCAAGGAGGTCCAGGAAGGAAGCCACGAGGCATCAAAGGGTGGAGCCAAACCTCGGGGGTGAAACTTCAGAGAGGGTGGGGGCCTTTAGCCGAGTTTTAAAGGTTGAGTGTGGTTTCCACCATGGAGAGGATAGCCAGGCATTTTGTCAGGCTGTTCAAAGACAGAGGACTGAGAATGCATTTATTCCTACTTCAAGGGCCAAAACAATGCTCTGGAGCAATGACGGAGGGACAAAAGAGTAGAGGAGGCTGAGTGACTGAGAGCAGTCTCTATGGCCAGAATACCCAGGTTCAAATCCCAGCTCTGCAATTATCACGTGACCTTAGTGAAATGTAACTGAAGTCGCTCAGTTGTGTCCAAGTCTTTTTGGTCCCATGGACTGTAGCCTACCAGGTGGGATTTTCCAGGCAAGAATACTGGAGTGGGTTGCCATTTCCTTCTCCAGGGGCTCTTCCCAACCCAGGGATTGAACTCGGGTCTCCTGCATTGTAGGCAGACGCCCTACCATCTAAGCCACCAGGGAAGTCCATGTAACCTGAGGCTTTAGTTAAAAAAAACTTCTTTGAACTTCAGTTTTCTTATCTGTAATATGCAAATAACAACTACATTCACCTCATAAGGATATGAGAAACAATGAGTTTGTACACGTAAAGCATTTAAAACAGAGCCTGAAAAACGTCTAAAAGCATGTTACATATATATTTAGCTATTATAGCGTCTGATACTTGTATGGTGTCTTACAGGGTTATTTCTCATCTTCCCAGCTCAACTACAGGACCCTGGAGAGCTGCACTGGGGGTGAGATTTGCATCAAAGCCCCCAGGTGGCGGGCACGACTCTCAGCTCAGTGCAGCCTGAAGCTGGTTTCCCAGCAAAGGGCGAGATGGAGGTTACAGAGCAGGTATAAATGAATGTGATGGTTTAGAACAATGAAGTCTTTCCAAAAGCATCCTTATTTTAAAAGGCTGGTCACTGGGGGCTGGGAAAGCACCCTTTATTCTCTGTTTTGGTGATCTGAAAGCCTTTATCAGATGCTAGGCTCTGAACTGAAAAGCAGGTGGGGTCCTCTCCACAGTGGCTGCCTGTGGACCGTGTCAGGAGGATGCTGGGGTGGGTTATGGGTTCATCAGGACAGAGTGACAGGACTGCTCAGTGACACTGAGAGGCAGAACCTGTACAGGAACCATCCGCCCTGCTGTGGCGCACGGCTGTCCAGCGGCCTCCACGTGGCGGCACACACAGAGGCTGTACGGGTGTGACACACAGGACAGAGGGAGCCCCCACCCCTGGCCTGGCAGCTTTGGGCCCTCCCCGCCGTCCTGTGCACTGAAGGGATCGCCACCTCCGCCCTCCTGTGACCAGGACCCAGGGGTCGGGCAGTCCTGCCGCAGACTCTGAGGAAACACCGCATGTTTAATGCGAGCAGTTCACCGTGGAGTTCAGACACAGGGAAGACCAGAGTGCTTCAGGTGGCTCGATTACAGTAAAATCAGCGGGATCAGAGTGCCTGCTCAAGCACCACTAAGCACCTGAGCCACGAAGCTGGAAAGAGAGCTCAGACGGGCTCCCTGCCTTCCAGAAACTCCCAGTCTGGTATTCTACCCGTTAAATTGCTTTTCCCTCTTTGTCCAGGTTACCCGAACGCCCTCTGCTTGGTCAGGGGTGCCTCCTTCGCTCTCCACACCCGCCCAGGACACTGGGCCCCATGCCCCCACGCCCCTCTGGCTTCTGGAGATTGCACTTTCTTGGTCTTTTGAGCCTGCGGTCACTCCCTGAGTGCCCGAGAGCTGCCGCCTCTGGTGTGTGTCCTTAACACGCTGGCTGGTGTCCCTAAGGTCCTGTCAGGATCATTCCTCCTCTCTCTCCAAGTCTGTCCCCAGGGGCTCGTGTGTCCCCAGGGCTTTAGTTTCCACGCGTCCGGTGGAGACTCCTACCCTGCCCTCCCCATCCAGGTGCTGCCCCCTGGAGCCACACAGCCAGCTCGCCCAACACGTCCCCTCAGAGGCTCCAGGGACATGTAAGATGGAGCACGTCCCAGACAAAACTCGTCATCGGTCCCGTATCTCTTCCTGTGTCCCCACTCCTGGGGAATGACATGGATATCCACCCACAGCACAGGCCGGCTCACCAGCTCTGTGAACGGTCAAGTCCGAGTCCTCTGCAATCTGTCTGCTTCTCTGAACTCTGACTCCCGCCGTCCCATTTTAGATCACCATCAACGGTGACCTTCTGAGAGACAAATCTCATTATGCCATCTCTCCACTTAAACACCCTTCAGTGGTTCCCACTGCCTTTCTATCAATCTTCAAATACTTTTTTCTTCATTGATAGCAATCACAAACCCACTACTTGCTAGCATATTTTTATGAAAACAAACAAACAAACAAACCATTTTCTGAAACAAAGATTATTAGTTACTGAGAAGAATGTCATTATTTTCTATTTTTGGAAATCTCTTTTATGTCTGGCTTAATGGAAGATAGCTAGATTCTCGCATCTCTATCTGCAGTCAATTCTGCTACAAGCTACTCTGGCTTCTGAAGTATATAAAAATATCTAGTCATATGGAGATATAGAGCTAGACAAAAAATTAGAGTATATTAACAGCCTTCTCTGTAGACATTCTTTGATACTCGTCAAGCTCCTATTGGTTTTAGGATACAGTTCTGGTTTCTCACTAGGGCTTGCCAGCCTCCTATTGACCACCCCAACGGTTTTCCTCACCACGCTGGCCTCAGTCTAGACACCTGCCCAGGAGCTTCTCTAATCCCCGGGGTGAGCTAGTCTGGGGTGAGTTGCTCCCTCACGCACCTTGCCAAGCACCTTGCCAAGGACAGCCCTTGGGACTATACACTTCAATTCTCTGCCAGGAATCTTCCCAGCAGGTGACGAGATACCATGAAGGCTGAGACTGTCCTTCTTGTCTCTGTATTAATAGACCCAGCCTTGCCTGCCACCCGGCATATCCAACTACTTAAGAAATATTCACTGAATGAATAAGGCAGCGGACAAATATACAGCAAAGCATATTGCTGGGTGAAGTTCTAGGGGGTTTTCCTTGGCAAAGATGGAAGAGTGAGTTGTAATACGGGGCCCTAAGTGTCGGAGTGGCGAGGGTGGGAGGGGCTGAGGCTGGGAGGTCCAGAGAGTGGAGCACATCACACGGCCAATAGGACCTTTAATGGCAGGAGGCAGCAGGAGGCACCGTCTCCCTCTAGCACAGGAAACAACAGTTTTCAAAGAACCGCAGCTGGGGGGCTGTGGTGGTGCCAGGAAGCTGGAGCTAGGAGCTCCTCATGGGAAGGGTGTTTATAAAGTGCTGACTGCTGCCCTGTCCGCATCGCAGGCTGCCGCTCACGGTGTAAATACGAGTAGGCTTGGCTTCATTCCCGTACCTTCTATGTGCAGAACGCTGCACTGGGGCCAGGTAAAGAGGGCTGAGACACACCGAGAAGTGACTAATTTCCTATGGCCCAGAGAGCGCTTAGCTGAGGTGACAAAACAAAGGCATGGTAGAAACTGAACAGGAGGCACTGGGGATGCGGCACGTAGTGACTGAGGGCGATGTGAGAGGCCTCTTGGTAGACTGAGCGCCAGGGGCTGCTGTCATCAGCACTAGCTTCATGGAAAAACCCGGAAACAAACCCCATCAGAGCTGCCACACCCAGAAACTAGCCATACATCTACCCATCACGTAGATGAAAGATGCAAGGACAATCACAGGGCTGAGAACAAGCCCGATCACATCTTTGGGAAGAGGTTCCTGGGTCATGCCTAGGATACGACCAGGAGAAGCACGTGGGAGATGGAGGTGGACACAGTGCGTGAAGCGCCCTGTCGTCACGTTTGCACAGATGCCAGAAGTGGTCCCAACAGTGGCGCTCTGCACTGCTGGGCACAAGCAGCCTTAGCAGGTGCTTGGAGCAAATCGTGGACTAGAGGGAAACCAGGGGGTGGCTTGAACACAGTCTCAGGTTAATTTGACAGCTCTCAGTTTTCTTTGGGGTTTATCTGACAGCCAGTTTTGGGGGCTCAGACATTTCACATCAACCACCCTTATCAGCAAAACACGAGGCAGCTTCCACAGCGCGATCTGAGACGGGGCTCTCTGACGGCCTGATGCCCTCTGCCATGGTCCCCCCTCCTCCTTCTTGTCCTGATTGGCCGGAGCTCTAGGGGCCACTCCGTTGCTGGGTTGGGGAGGGGGCCCAGGCCATGGGTATAGTCTGGACACTGGACTGGGGAGGCAGCGAGAAGCAGGGTGAGGAGGCGCCTAGAGTCCACAATTAGGAAGCAATGCCACAGCCCAGGCCACTGCGCTCCCTGCGAGGGGCGCTCCGGCTGGTGTGCACGCCACCCGATGTGCGTCCCGAGTCCTGCGTGTCTCGTGAGAGGCCGGGGCTTCCCATCAACGCCGATTTTAAATTCTAACAGGCAGAGGAAAGGACCCAGGAGACAAGAGCAGCTGGCTTCAGATGACCCTGAGGTCACAGGCTCCCTACCCCAGGGGGCGAGGAGCGGGGTTGATACTGGGGATCCCAGGTACTGCCATGCCTGGGGGAGGGGTGCTCACATTTCCCCAAGGCTGGCTGACCCTCCTCTAACAGGGACCTTCTCTTCTGTGCAGCGTCAGGATCAAAGGTTTCCCCGCCTTTTGAGGGGAGGTTTGGTTTTGATTTTGGCATTGAACAGGAACGCGCGCTTTTTTGTGAGGAGGAAGTGGTGGTGAGGGTATGAGCAGCCCAGGCTGGGGCCATCTGGTGCAGGAAGAGGACACCTTTCTCTCGTTTGAAGGCGTCTTACTATCTTCACTTGATTCACTAGCACATGCATGTGAGCACTGAACACAAGAACTGCACAGCACAAGGCACAGCTTCCTTGAAAATATGAAGGAAAAGGTCATCTTTTGGCACTGGGATGACACATTTCTGTGTTACATCTTTTGTTTACAATTTGTTTTGCTCTTCTTTTTTTTCTTTTGCTCCTTAACCTTAGCTCTACACAGAAATTATTAGATAAAAGTAAAAATTAAGTTTACTTCTGATACTTGTTACCAGTAAGTGTTTGGACAGAAGAAGAGGTGAAATTTGTTATTAAAACTGAGATTGGGGATGACTCAATGTTTCCCCTCTTTTTACCTCTCCTTCCCCCCGAGCGGTCATTCATCTTCACCCTTCGGCAATCACCTGTCACCCCCTTACTCGTCCTCCGACCAGCACCGGGCCAGGGCGGACAGCATCTCCTGAAAGCCTGGCGACCCTTTTGGACTCAAACTCTCTTCCCTGTACATCAAATCCAGCCCACTCTTCAGTGCCACCTGTATTTCCTTTCAAGGGGGTCTGCCACTGTGTACATCTTCGCTGTCATCATCAGACTCTTAGATGACATCACTTTCTTGGTTTACTGAGCTTCACAGATACTCCATTTGGTACATAGTGAAGGTCTGTGGCAACGCTGCACTGAGCGTATCCATCCGTGACACTTTCCAGCAGCATTTCCTCACTCTGGGCCCATGCATCACTATTTGCTATGGTAATCTGTGATGAGTGACCTGTGATGCTACTGTTGTAATTGTTTCGGGGTGCCATGCATGCTGCTGTCTTATTTTAAGAAACTGCCACACCCACCCCAACCTTCAGCAAACACCACCCTGATGACTCGTCAGCGGTCTTCAGCACTGAGGCAAGACCCTCAGCCAGCATAAAGATTATGACTCCTAGAAGGCTTAGATGATGCTAGTATTTTTTACCAATAATGTATTTTTTTGATTAAGGTATATACATTTTTAAGGCCATAATACTCAACAGACTACAGTATAGTATAACGTAAGTTTTATATGCACTGGGAAATCAGAAATTCGTGGGACTCGCTTTATTGCAACACGTGCTTTCATGTGGTCTGGAGCCGAACCTGCAGCATCTCCAGGTGTGGCCATACTGTCCCCGACCAACCTGTACACCCTGGCAGGTGAACTGCGTCTATACGGCCTTTCACAACGCCACCACCGCAACTGAGGATCTTAATTACATGGGAAATCACATCTGAATTGTTCTGTCCTATTTTGAAGGTTTTCCAAAACCAGCCTCATCCTAATTACTTCTCATCTCTTCCCTGCACATTCCTTCCACTTACCAGGCCCTCCTCACTCACTGAGACAGCATCTGCCCCAATTGTGCCTGTTACCTAAAATGCCCACCGCCGGCCCTCCACCCCTCTGCCACCCTACCAGTGTGCACAAGGCCCGGTTCTTGTTTTCCGTCTGTAACTAGCTTCCTCCTTGACTGTCCAAATCCTTACTGGTCTCCCCATCGCTGAACGTCTACAGAACTCAGTCAAGCAGCCAGTCTGAGAGGACAAGACCACCGGAAGGTCTAGGTTGCCTCATGTGTACAACAGAAAACTGGACTAGGTGATCCTTAAACTAATCACTCTGAGTTACCTCTTCCAAATCAGTATCTTACTTCCCTGGTGGCTCAGATGGTAAACAATATGACTGCAATGGAGTCCCAGGTTCCTTCCCTTACAAAGAATGTCTTGAAAGCCAGGCAGCTCTCTCTCAAATATAGGTTTTCCCTGTTGCAGCAGGAGCCCCGGGGGCCACTTGCTGCAGCTGCTGCATGAGATTCCTCAGGCAGACACAGGTCCAGACACTCTCCACTTTATCCCCTCTTGTACAGGCTGCCTACTAGTATCACCTGCACTGATGGAGGCACTCTGATGGGCATCTCTACTGAGCAAAGACCCTTGAGCATCACCTCCATGAAGACGGCAGCAACAGGCAGCTCAGGAACACAGAAGTCAAGTACTGAGCGGTGATCTCTCATAGCCCGGAGCCCCTGCTCTGACCACCAACATAGCGGTACTTGCACCTCTCGCCCCACCCCGGGAATCCAGGCGAGACAAGGGTGTGTACACCACCATCACTTAGAAAGTATGATTAAAAAAAAAAAATCTTGGTATCGCTAATCTGTGCTCTGATCTCGAATAGGAGATCATGACTCATGAGCCTGGAAACTCCTGTGCTCCTGCCGTCTTCTTCACAAAACCACGTCTGTCACCCACCGCAGCAGGCTGCAGGCCTGAAGCTGGGGTGGGTTCCATGAAAGTCAAGGCTTCTTGAGATCATCAGGAAGACTTGTTTTTTCCTGAAAAACTCACGGGTAGCCCAGGGGTCTGTCCTGCACTCGGACTGTTTACTGGTTTTGAAAACCCATAGAGATGGCTCTGTTTTTTTTGAGGAGGAAAAATTTATAAAATGATTATGGAGACACATTTTTTTTCCCCTAATATTCCCCTGTTTAACATTAGGTGTGCTTCAAGATACATCTCTAAATTCATTCATGGTTTTAAAAAAGCAATTGATAAATGAGAAAAATGAAAATAAAAAACAATTATGAAGAGAATTAAGATTGCTGATAATTCTAAATTCATTCATGGTTTTAAAAAAGTAATTAATAAATGAGAAAAATAAAAATAAAAAAACAATTATGAAGAGAACTAGGATTGCTGATAATTTTAATCTTCTCTAAACACCGAGTATGTGGTCATCGTATACTTGATTCCTTAAGCACCATACTGTTTACCATCTGATTCCTTAAGCATCATATTGTTTACCATCTGAGCCACCAGGGAAGTAAGATACTGATTTGGAAGAGGTAACTCAGAGTGATTAGTTTAAGGATCACCCAGTCCAGTTTTCTGTTGTACACATGAGGCAAGCTAGACCTTCAGGTGGTCTTGTCCTCTCAGACTGGCTGCTTGACTGAGTTCTGAGACTATACCACCCTCTTCTTTCTCATGAAGACCAAGGCAGAGTGGAAAACAGAAATGATTTTCTCGAGGTCACTTAATGAGTCAGCCTTGGAAAGGATTAGAATTTATATTGATCCTATCTTCCAGTTCTGAATTGTGTCACAAAGGTCACTGTGATCAACTGTAAGAGTACCCAAAACATAACAGCAGTTTCTGCAAGGAGGTGCAGATTGAGATAAACAGCAGAGCTTGAATTTCACTTGAAAATGGAGTTCTCGCACCTAGTTCTGATTTAATTTGCAGATTTTTATCAACTGAGCGCTAGTACCTTATTCTGTACCTGATACTACACACTTCAGACTCATAAAAGAAAAAAGTCATAAAAGAACTAGCTCTAACTGATTAGATTGCTTTGTTGACAAGGCAGCGCAGCAACTTGAAAAGGATGGCTTTAAAATCAAATTGCACCAAAAAGTGAAAGAGCAAAGCTGAAAAGGAAAAGTGCTGAGAAGCAGGCCACGTGCTCGGGTGCTGTCTTCAGGGCTGCTAGGGTTCATCTTGGCTGAGAACCTGCTCCCTCTGGAGTCAAGGTGGACTCCTGAGCTACACACACACACCCACATACACAGAGACACACACACACACAGGTTTAGGTATACAGCGTTCAGGGCTCCATTCCAGACACACTTTCCTGGGGGAGGGACTTCTAGAAGAACCCTCATGACAATCTGCCCCTTACTCTGACTCGGGAAGAGGAAAGCCCGTGCTGTCTTGTTCGCTGTTGGCACTCCCCAGAGCCTGGCTGAACGCTAAGTACACTAAGGATGTTTTGTGGAAAGGAGGCTAATGGAAACTAGTCTTGGTGAGGCCAAGACGTGAGACCCAGCCAGATGAAGGGACAATGACAGAAACTGGAATGAAGGGCAGTCAGGCATGCTGCCACAAAGACAAACCTCAGAAATGTGAGGCCAAGCGAGGCCCCCGTCACAAAGGGCCAGATGGTACCTGATTTGATTCGGCGTCTAGAACAGGCGAGTCTAGAGAGTCAGAAGCCAGATGGCTGGCTGCCCGGGGGGAGGTGAGTGGGAGGATGCAGGACTGACTGCTAATGGGAACGGTCTCTTCTGGAAGGAAGATCATGTTCTGAAACTGAATGTGGTGATGGTGGGAGAACTCTGAGGACGCACTCAAAATCACTGAATTGTCCCTTTTTTTTTTTTCGGATATGCTGGTGGCTTGAGGGATCTTAGCCTCCTGACCAGAGATCAAACCCCGGGTCCTGGTGGTGAAAGCGCCAAGTCCTATCCACTGGCCAGCCAGGGAATTCCCTGAATTGACCTCTTTTAAGTAGGTGAACTATATGGTATATGATTCAACCTCAATAAAGCTACTACAAAAACTTAATAAAATTGAGAACCTGAGAGCACTTTTATTTACACTAAAAAAAGTCACTAAATTAAAAACCCTTGATTAATAAAAGGAACGCTTATGATCTGCAAGGCAGATGTGGCTCGTAACCATGCACATGTTAGATGTTACCTGACAACGGTTGCTGGGCTGGATGAGGAGAGAAACAATTTTCACAGCCACAAAATGTTACTAACCGAGGGTGAGAGAATACAGCCAACTCACTTCAACCAAATACTGAGAAAATAACTGAAATGCATGTGTGAATCACGGTCAGCTGCGGTAGGTGCCAACATCTCCTCTCCTCGCAGGTCAAAAAGGCTGCTCATTGCTGAAAAAAGAGGTGATAATCAACCAGGAAACACGGGCAGCCGGAGGAAGTGCAGAGGTAACAAAAAAATCAGCATCAAACAACCTCACTGCTTTGTTGACAAAATTCCTGCTTGGCTTATACCAAGCACGGATGCGTTCACAGTGGGCTCCACCGTAATTCTACTTCTAGAGTAGGTGGAGATCTTACAGAAATGCCTTAGCAAGTCCTGTCACCAAGCTCAGCTTGTGGGACACAATGGCACTTTCTCCATCAGCCAAACAACAGAGGGAATGGCGGTTCACAGCGGTTACCAGACGACCAAACTCGAGAGAGTACAGACTTCCTGGGAGACAGAGTTGCTTGGAAAGTTGCTGGCTATATAATCTTCCAGGGCAGAGGGTTGATAAAGCTCTTCTGTAAAAGGTCAGGCAGTGAACGTTTACGTTTTGAAGACCAACAGGCCAAGTTCAAAGATATTATTCAGGTACTTACAGAGCCACGAAAAAGGTAAAAACCATTCTTAGCCTCAGTTTGGCCCACAGGCCCGCAGCCTACTGACCTTTGTTCTGAAGGTTACAAGTTTCAGAGAGGAGTAAGAATCAGGTTAGCTCCTAAATCAGGACTCTCAAACTTCCTGAGACCCTGAAAACAGACCTTCTGATGCAATCAGAATAATCAGTACCTGATGGATCTTTCTGGTGTGCCAGGTAATGCTGTACCAATTATTTTATCCTCACGATAACCCGAGAGAGGCTGTGCACGGAGCTCCCTGTCCACCCAGGGTTGATTCCTTGACTGCAGATTTCTTCCCTTTTTCATTTACATCCTGTTGCTTTTCTACTATGACGGCGGCACAACCAGCAAAGAGGGAATGTGTGCTGAGGAGCCGCAGATATTCATGGCTGCTCAAATGTTTGCCACAGAGGGGATTTCAGTGACTGTTCTGGAGGTGCGAGTGCTCTGGGGCTGGCAGGGCTTGACCCTTCACTTTCACGTAGCGAGGACGGCCTGCCTTACCCCACGAATGTCCCGAGGACTCAGAGCATCCTCACCATCTGGCCTTCCTCCTGCAGTTTTACCCTTCCCCAGGATCACTCATGCCAAGGCCAAAGTCATCTTTCTTAAGAGACATATCTTACTTACTCTTCCGTTTAAAAGCCTTCACGAACTCTACTTCTTGCAGGACCAAAGAAAAACACTTCCGAGCGTGGGACAAGACCTCTGATACCCTGGCCTCACCTCACTGGCCCCTCCTGAAGGAAACCCTGAGCTCAGACAAATGCATTCGTCATCCCCGCAGCTGTCTCGAGCCCCTATGCTTTTTCTCCCCAGGCCCTCTTTGTGGAGGCCCTCCTCCATGTTTCTGGCCTGCGTGCTGGCGTCTTCCCAAGTCTTCTCAACCACACAGGGCTTTGCAAACTGGGACTCTTCTGCTGGCATGGACTCCAACAGAAACCTAACCTGTGCACTGACTCGTCTCTCGTCCCCCAGGGGCTGCCAGCTTCTCGAGAGCCGGGGCAGGGCCATTTCCTCTCTCTGGACTGCACGCTGAGGTGGAACCAAGAGGGGCACAAGCAAGCAGAGCACGCAGTTCTTGTCCTTCAGGAGCTCAAACACTCTTCTGTGAATGAATGAAGCACAAGCCCCTGAGGC
>SJXQ01008788.1:21086-55653 GCA_006408695.1 Aepyceros melampus
GATGGTAGCGTGGACCGAGGCAGGGGATGGAGAGAGAAGCAATGGTGGGTTTATATGGAGAACGCAGATTCTCTGGGATGCACGTGAGGGAGGGGACCTGCGGGATGGGGAAGCCGAGGGCAGAGTCCAAGGGAAAGTCAGGACTCTGACTTTGGGCCTCTGGGGAGGACGGTGGTGCTTCCCATCACGGAGGGAAGGAGGGGTGGAGGAGCCAGGTCAGCAAAGCAAGGGTACATTTTGGTGCCCCAGAGCAGACAGGGGGAAATGCCCAGCGGCGGTAGGATGCTGAGGTCTAGAACCCAGGAGAGGAGGTCAAGGCCACAGGTCCAGGTCTGGGAGCCAGGAGCTTAGCTCAAGGGAGCCTTGGATTGGGTGTGGTGGGAGTGTGCCTGGGAGAGCTGGGCAGGCTGGACCTTGGAGAGAGCACAGGTTTGGAGCTCAGTGAAGAGACAGCCGTCATTCTGGCCAGGGGTTCACAGAGCTGAGTGCTGGAATTCTAGAATCTTCTCTTGGTCTCTTCCTCCACGGTCTCTCCTTCCTCTACCAATCTCATACTCAGTGATAGAGGAACTTTGCTGAGATAACTGTCCTAGCAATACTACTGATTCAACCACTTTTGACAGCCTCCACTGTCAAGCTCCAACTCTGCCGTTGGGTTGAAAAACATCTCCCTCTGTTATAGTCGCTGTGTTCCTTCCCTTGGTCACTATGTACCTAACTCTAAGCCTCCACGTCTCCTCGAGGGCCTTCCCCTTTCAGGCCTCCCTAACATCTCCAAGGCCTCCCCTCCGTCTTGCTGGTCCTCTCCTCTAGGATGACCAGCCTCGTCCTTTCCACCGCCCACATCCCGCCCAGCCTTCTAGTCCCTGAAGCTTCTCACAGCATCAGGCCCCCTTAGGGGTCTTTCTGCCCTGCGCACTCTGGGCAGTATTTCATCGCTCTCGGATGTTTCTTTAATTCAAGTGTGTCTGTCAAGTTCCCTGACATTGATAAAAACCTCTCTAAAGGGAAAGGACGTGCTTTTCGCTTCTCAGGGGCCGACTGCACCAAACTTGGTCACTGTTTCAATAACGACCGCTGGCTGACGCGACCCCACAGCCAAGTGCAGACCACAGGCGGTGGACGACAGTGAGCACGAAGCAGGTGGCAGGCAGCAAGATGAAATCTGACAGGAGCAGGCAAAGCAGTGCAAAGGAATACACCCAAACAGGACTCTGGCCTCATTCTGGAATGCTTGAAATTAAAAACTGCAGACGGATCAATCTAATGCACAGTATTTAGGAGCTGAATGGCTTACGGACCAAACAAATGTTGGGTTCTACGAAAAAACATTTGAAAACCCACAGTCTGTAAACAAATAATAAATTTATCGTAAATGCAATCATAGAATTTGAGGAGGTCTGCAAAAAAGCAGAAAGTGAAAGTGAAGTCGCTCAGTCGTGTCTGATTCTTTGCGGCCCGGTGGACAGCAGCCCTCCAGGCTCCTCCGTCCATGGGATTCTCTAGGCAAGAATACTGGAGTGGGTTGCCATTTCCTTCTCCAAGGGAAGATCCCGACCCAGGGATTGAACCCAGGTCTCCCGCATTGCAGGCAGACGCTTAAACCTCTGAGCCACCAGGGAAGCACAAGGATCCTAAAACAATCAAAAAGGTATTTTAAAGAAGATGGAGGCAGGAGCACTAGCTTTGGGTTTAAACAGTTAATTTGAACCTTAAACTTAGCATTGAGTTTCCTACCAGCTGAAGCCAAGAAGGAAAGAAAAACCCAGTGAAGGACAGGGCAGAGGCCCTGGAGTCAGACACATCTCGGCCCCTGTTCTAAAGCCCTCTCAGCAGCCGTGAGTGGGCAAGCCAGCACCTTGAGCCCAGGGTACGGGCAGGGAGCAGCTGGGACTCTCAAGGCTGATGCTGGGAATAAATGCAGAGGGAACTGAGTCAGTCCAGGCCCGGGGACCCCCTGTGCTCTTCTCTGCTCTGCAGCAGACCTCAGAATGAGAAGCCAGTGGCAGGACTCCAGGGGCTGGCATACTGACCTGGGGGCAAGACCGACCTCAGAAAGTGGGGGAGCCTGCCCAGCGGCGGGTGGAGTCATAGACCAAAGGGCACCATTCACGGCTGCCCGCTGGAAAGCCCTTTGAGGAGGGCGGGGACCTGGGGCTGGTTTAGTCATGGGTGCTTGGGCTGTGTGACCCAGCAGATGCTATGGTGTTCAGAGCATCTGTGGTGGGGAAAGACCCCAGGTGGAGTCCGCAGCCAGCCACGGGGGACAACCGTGGTATGGACGCCTTGGGAACTGGGGCCAGGGCATGCATACACAGGAGAGAATTACACAAACCACAAAACACTGCTGCTGGACCCTTCGGGACAGGAAGTGCCTGACCATGGGTACAGAGTGAGCAGGTGGCCAGAAGTGTGAGACCTACCAAGTTCTAGCGTTAGGTGGGGCTAAAGACCCTTCACCCCACGGAAGTGGTGTGTGCAGGAGCCAGGCCGGGGTGCAGTGGGGTTGTGGAGGCAAGCTCTCCTGGACCACCTGTCCATCACGCCTGTCACGCAAAAACCTCTGCCCCAGTTCACACCTCCTGTGACACCTGGTTGGGTTCCTAGGACCAAGTGACCAAATTTAGTTCATGGGTTGGCTCGGTACACAAGTGAAAGCTGAAAGCGGACTGTGGCTGCACTACAGCTCCAGCTGGAGGTCCCCCTGAAAAGACAGGGACAGGGACAAGTGCTCCCAACGGGGAGACCCTGGGTAGTGCATTTGGCTGTGTACTTTGTATGGGAAGAGTGGTGACCTGAAGGAAGAACATCTGTGGACTCACCGGACGTGGTGAAGGGCTCGCCTGGGTGGCCAGGGGACGGGAAGGTAGGGGACGAGGTGGCCTGGGCAGAGGCATGTGGTCTGGCAGGAGCAGGCAGGCAGTGTGACACCCAGGCCCCCATGCTCACCATGAACGCCCAGCACAGAAGAGGGGGGACAGAGCGATGCGGCAGGCGGCCGTCAGCCAGCCCCTGACACGGCCACCCCAGGCTGGCATGTGAACTGTGCAGTCGAGGTGGAAGGAGGCTGTGTGCGGGCCCCGCTCTCCAGGGTGGACTTGGCTTCTGAGGGTGAGTGAGGGCAGCGCTGGCCTGGAATCTCCACCACCCATCCAGGAGAACCGACCGTGCCTGAGAGCCAGGCTGACTCTGCTGGGCCCTTACTACTCAGGAAGGGGCGCTGCTATAGATTGGGACATGAACCCCCCGACCCCCAAGTTCATATGCTGAATTCCCTGACCCCCCCAAAGCAACCGTACTCATAGACAAGGCCTTTAAAGAGCACACATGTGCTCAGTCATGTCTGCCTCTTTGCAACTCCATGGACTGTAGCCTGCCAGGCTCCTCTGTCCATGGGGATTTCCCAGGCACGAATACTGGAGTGGGTTGCTATTTCCTTCTCCAGGGGATCTTCCCAACCCAGGAATCAAACCCGGGTCTCTTGTGTCTCCAGCACTGGCAAGCAGGTTCTTTACCACTGGGGCCACCTGGGAAGCCTTTCAAAGAGGTAATTAAGGTTTAATGAGGTCATAAAGATGGGGCCCTAATCCAACAGGACTGGCGTCCTCAGAAGAAGAGACACCAGGAACATGCAGGCACCAAGGAAAGGCCGCGAGACACAGAGCAAGAGCCAAGGAGAGTCCCGCCAGAAACCAGCCCTGACGGTATGGCTCTGGGGCCTCCAGCCTCCAGAGCACTGAGGAAAACTTGTGTTGTTTAAGCCCCCCAGGCCCTGGTCTCCTGGGGCAAGCTGAGCTGACTGACGCAGGCAGCAGTTCACTCTGCCTGAAAGTGACACTTCCCAGGCTCAGGGCCACCCGTCTTCCTGTCACATGGCGCCGCTCCCTGTGGGCTGGCGGGCTGTGTGAGGGGCTGACCACAGTGCCAGATGACAGACATCTCTCAGACCACAGGCCCGCTTCCAGCCGGGAGGGCAGGGCAGTGCCCAGACTACGGGGCACAGCGACCCTCTCACAGCATGACCCAGGGCTGCCCACTCGCCAGACGGATGGACAGCCAGGTGAGGCGAGAGAGACACCAACTTGCAGATGGCACCTGGCAAGGATGGCGCTCGGGGCTCCAGTGTGCAGAACAGCCCAAATCAATGACGGTACTCGGGCGCTGTGCGCCTAGGAAGTGGAGCACACGGCTCCTGGCAACCAGGGGTGGGAGGAGAGGGGCCCTGACGATCCGCCCTCCTGGTGACCTACTCGGGCCGTCTGGGCTCCCTGTCCCGTGACTCTGGACTCCCTGATTTACAGAGCCTGGCTCACAGGAAAGGAGCTTCCAGTGGGGACAAAGCAAGAACGCTGCTACGTCTTAAGTGACTATTATGGTCCTCTTCTGACCAAACAAAAGGAGGCAAGGGAAGGAGTCATTATCCTACAGGAGTAATTAACCCTGATCATTAGGAAAAATTCAGCCAAGGGCACACAAGGTGGGAGGGAAGGCCCAGTGTGGCGCTCGGGTGACCTGCAAGGGCATCTCCTAAACCTCCTCACCCGTGTTCTAGTGGACACGTGTGTGTGTGGCAGACACAGCCCAGGAAGGACGTGGGGACTGGGGACCCAGACCCCACAGGGCTGAGCGCACCTGTCTCTTCATCCAGTCACCTTCCAGGTGGGGCTGGGACTCTCAACAGGACCACAGAGGAGGGGCTGGTCACCAGGGTGCCCTCGAGGCCGGATGCTGCAGAAGGGGAGGTGGTCAGTCCTGCAGACCTTCTGCTTAAGGTGTCTCCTGGGAAGAGCGCCCCTGCCACCCTGCAAGAGCTGCTCCGGGAACCTGAGTGAAACACGAAGCTCCCAGCAGCGTGAGAGGCGGGCGCTCAGTCTTCCTGCTGTGGGAGGTGGCAGTTCTCAAGGGACACTGCTCTGTGGATGGCGAGCAGCTCTCAAGACCCGCAGTCCACCCCTGCGTCTGTCCGGACTGGAGACACCTTGGCAGACACTCTGTCAATGCCAGGGCTCCTGAGCCATAAGGTTAGCTCTCAGACCTTCCTTGTGACTGGTGCTCAAAGGGCCCCTCTGTCCTTCGCCACTGCCCCGCAATGCTGTGCTCATCCCAACAGTGCTATCTCATCAGCTCTGCATCAATCTGCTGGGGACGCCAGCTTCAGAAACACAACCTCCCATTTGCTCATGAGCACAAGACCACAGCTGCCTACTGGGGAACCCCCTCTCAGGCAGCCCACAGGCACCCCGGTCAATGCACTTCTCCTTGTCTGTGCTGATGGGATCGTGCTGCCACTGAATCTCTCGTTAGCTGAGCCAGCCATCTCAGATCACACACTACTTCTTTCCCTCCCTCTCAGCTCTGTCCAGGCTATTGGAAAGTATCTATACACAGTATCACTCTGGACGCTGATTATTCTGAGTCCTCATCCTCGCCATTCTTCCATCCATTACCTCTAAGAATCTCCCCTCTTCCTCCTGCTAAATACAGGCTGAGTCTACCGCCTACATTTCATCCCAGGTATGATCCTCTGCAGTGGTCCCCGCCCTCATTGGCACCAGGGACTGATTTCACAGAAGACAAACCAGGGGTGGGGCTGATGGTTCCAGGACATTCCATCCGCTGTGCATTTTCTATTATTATCACATCGGCTACACCTCAGATCATCACCAGGGGACCCCTGACCTGTTGGGTTCACCTCCCAACCCTACACAGGGACTCTAGGAGCCACACCTGCAGCCCTGAACTCTCCAGGAGCCGCGTCTGTCTCCCTATGCGTCAACTTCCTTTATTGTACATTCTGGAATCACCTCAAATTCAAATACACCTGCAGGGACTAGCCTTCACTTCCCTCTCTCTCACCTGCAGACCTGGCCCACTGATAAGGGAACCACTTATCCCCACCCTAGATGGACCCAGCTCTCCACTGACGTCCAAGGATGTCACACCTGACATCACTTTCCAAACCACATGCAATGAAGACCGACTTCTCACACGCAATGCACGCAGGTGATGTGGGAGAGAACAGAACTCTCTCTCATACCCCAGAGGGTAAAGGGGATGGAGACGGGAAATGACAAGCCCAGTGTGCTTGATCACGGAAAGTGCCCAAGAAGGATCAGCTTGACTGACAGTAACCCTGGGAACACCAGTGTGGTATCACGTTGTTGTTCGGACGGAGCCGTGTTTTGGGTAAGTGCTCATATTTCCTGATGATTAATGACAAGGCTGAGCAAACCCAGCACTTACCTGACTGACTCGTTGGTTGTTTCCTTGAACTTCTATTACCTTCATAGTCTCTCCATTTCAACCAAAGAAAATCAAGAAGTTTTATATCTGCTCTTTACTCCAGAGCACACAATAATAAGCATTTTAACAGGAAGACACTGTGGCTTTTACAAGATGATAAAAACAGATAAATATTCCGTCTTGTTAACTAGGTTGGTGTTTCTCTAAGAAATCAAGCTTATCTATTGGAAGTGGAGCGAGAATGTCCAGTTTGACCAGTCTTTCAGTGGCAACTTACTTTTTTTTTTTTTAACCTTCCAGAGAAAACACTAAGAATAGCCGCGATCAGAGACCCTGGAAACATGTCAAGATAGCCGTGATGCAACGCAGAGGAATGACACGTGGTCTCGGCCACATGCACAGGCTCAGAGGAGACGTTTACGCGGGCCCCTGAGCACTTCTCAACTTTCCATTGTGATTGTTGTCATTTACCTGCTGCTGTCTTTGCCGCCTCACTTGTGCAAACTGTGACAGCATCAGCTGCCTGTCTAGCAGCTCCATCCTCTGCTGCCTCTGGATGTCCACGGTGGCCCCCATCCCGATCCTGGCCTCGCTGGTGGGCTCCGAGGATGAGAAGAGGGGCTCCAGGGTCCGAGCGCAGAACCTGGCCATCCAACTGGGCACACACAGCACCTCGTGGACTTGCAGCATTCTGCTGTTGTAGCAGATCCCAGAAACCTAGAAGAGAAAGAGTCCAACTGCGCTGCTGACAGGTCATACAATTTTTAGGGAACATATCTGACACAGAAATCAGTGACCGTAAAATACTTCAGGTGGTGTTTTTTCCTTCACTTTCGCAGGGTTAGGTGAAAACCAGAATGGCTACTAAGCTGCGGGATACTAAGCAGGACAAACCAAACCAACAGAAAACTGAATCTCCTGAGTAAACAAACGTGTTTTTAGTAAGCTAGAAGAGACAGCAAAATCCTACCTATTAACACTCGGAAGTACTGGCACCATACTTAAAAACAGTGTTGTCTCTCAGAAAAAAAACAAGCCATAAAATATCTGATTATCAAGACACTTTCACACTGTACTAACTTTGTGGTTACTTTTATTGGCAGATGGCCATCAGAGAGAGATACTGGCATAAAACAACCCTGATAGTCAGTGATGTGATCCAGGCACACCTTTATCAGAAAATAAAGATGATCTAAAATGTATATAGTATTTTAATAAATTTATCAAGTATTGATTCTTCCTAGATTTAGAAATCCTTGCCAATAGTTAGCAATGAATAGTTCTGCTTACTATTTTTCATCTTTAAGGCAAGTTACATGGTAAGAGGAATCTAAAGAGTCCCTATGGTTTTCTAGGTAAACATGAGAATGGCTATTCCTTTGTTAGAAATCTTCAATTTTGTGAATCTGATTCTTAGGATAAGAAGTTATTCATATCAAATCAGAGCAGGTTTGATAACTTTTTAGTAAGAGAAAAGTATACTTTAATATTTTATTAATAAAATTACCTAATTAGGCAAAAATCTATTGAGAATCTGCTATATACCAGGTGCTGTTCTAGGCACTTAAAACAGAGCAGAAGACAAGATCCATAAAGCCCTAGTCTGACAGTCATGGTCAATACGGAGATCAGACAATAAACAAGCAAACATATAAAATGATTCTGGATAAGATCTATGAAGGAATTACAATAAGGTGACTTGGAGCAGGGATCTTCTTTAGCTCAGGGGGAAGTGACACTTGAACAGAGTTTTTAAGGATAATGAGGTGCCAGTGATTTGATGAGCTGGAGGAAGAACCTTTCAGGCAGAGAAAATGGCAAAGGCAATGCAAGAATGAACTCAGGAGTATCTGTGAGAAATCCTGGTGGAGCTGTCAGGTGGCTTGCTGGATATAAAATTCTGAACCTCAAGGGAAAAGTTAGCAGAGAGAAAGATTTGAGAGTCAGTGGGATCAGACTACATCTAAAGCATGAGAACCAGAAGAGATAATAGGAGGTGAGGGAATACTACAGAGGAGATAAGAGGACTTGGGACTGAACCTGGGATGCACCAGGATTTTGTGGATGGACAGAGTAGGAGAAGCCGGTGAAACAATCTGAGAAGGGGCTGCAAGTAAGGAAAACTAGGAGAGTTTAGTACTGCTGAAGCCAAGAGAACAGTGTTTTAAGATGGAAACAGCCATGTCTAATGCAGCCCAGAGTTCACGGAAGATGCGAGAGAAGAAAATTACCGTTGGATCTGGCAAAATTAACCAACCTTGGTGCAGTGGTAGAAGCAACAGACAGACTGGAGGAGGCTAAAGGGCGAACGGAAAAGGATTTCTGATTTCAAATAATTTCCATGCTACTTCCTTCGTGAATTGTACAAAACAACAAAGAAAACGAAAACAGAAAGAAGCTTCAGATTCAGTGCAACGAGAGCGCATCTGCAATCCTCAACCACACTAACAAAATGGAAAACACACTTAGTATTCGCAAGGAAGGGTAAATCCACAGGTGGGAGAGGGGCCCCGGACGGATGAGAGAGGAAGGTGCGAGTGAAGGGGAGGATCAGAGGACTCAGTGCAAGAAGCAACCCGTCTCCTCTGCAGGGAGGAGGAGAGGGCTCGGCACAGCCTGCGTCAGGGAGGTTCTGGCGAGGGCAGGGCAGCCCCTCGGAGGATGCCTGGGCTCCACATGGTGGGGGTTCCAGACAGACACAGAGGCCCTCCATGAATGTCTTTGGAGCTTCCAAAAGAAGACCACAGAGGAAATATATGAAGACGACGACTTTGTTTCAAGAGATAATGAGTTTTCCAGGATGAACAAAGAATATAAATACTCAAACTGAAAGTGTAACAGTCCCAAGAAAGATAATAAAATGAAATGTACATCTAGCTCCATGAGAGTCAGAGAAAGAAATCCTTAAAAGCGTGAACAACAACAAAAAAGAACAAAACAGCTCATGACACAAGGGTGAAGTCACAGCCCATGGCAGTCATGCACTGCCGGTGCACCCTGGGGAAAGCTCAGGATGAAATAGGAGGAGGCAGCCTTCGCTTCAGACAGACAGGTCCCTAGATGGTCAGATGCACAGCTCAGGAAGTACTTTCAATGACCTCAGATTCCTGCACCTTCATGTATAAAGAGAAGCACTAAAATGAACTTGAGATTCTGCCCCTTGTGATTACTGGTAATCTTTCAGCGGGATGTAGGCCTGACTAGATGTACTTTCCAGCCAATAAATCCATACACGCTCGCTTCATCGTGATTTGTGTGGCTTCATGACACTTAAAGAGTTTATGGACACTTTGGTGTGTGTTACATATCACGATAAAATGATTTAAAAATAAAGGATAAAGGGTACAGGATAGATGAGGTAATTTCAGGGAAGCATACTGAGGCCTATCAGATTATAAAGTATGCTATAAAGTTTGAGTAAGCAAAACAAGGTGGTATTTATGGGTGTGTGTGTGTTAAGTTGCTTCAGTCATGTCCGACTCTCTGTGACCCTAAGATCTGTACCCCGCCAGACTCCTCCGTCCATGGGATTCTCCAGGCAAGAATACTGGAGCCGTGCCCACCTCCAGGAGATCCTTCCGACCCAGGGATTGAAGCCGCGTCTCTCTTGTCTCCTGCACTGGCAGGCGGGTTCTTTACCACTAGTGCCACTTGGGAAGCCCCAGGTCTTTATCTAGAGTGTCTCACACTGATGTAAAGAGCAAGGGCAGAGACACAGACTCGATTACAAGGCACCTGGTACACAGCAGAAATGGGTACGTCACACACGAAAAGAACACATGGGCCACACAGAAGGAAGAAGTCAAACCAGCTCCCTCTGCCTAATACCACACAAAACCTCCCAATGGGTTAAGGACACAAATGCAATTTACAAAACTGCACATCTTTCTGCACAAATATAGAAGGAACACCGTTTTGGCACTGGGATGAGGAAGGATTTTTAAGTAAGAAACATAAAGTCTAGATTATAAAAGAAAACATACATTCATCTACTTCATAATTTAAAAGCTACAGTAGGCTAAAAGTTACATGAAGGGGGCGGGAAGTAAGGATTCCTTTTCTGAAGGTCTGAGTAAAAAAGAAAATGGAAAATGGAATTGTGCAACAGCAAAAGCAGTGATTCAGCAAGACAGCAAAATGTTGTCATAAATATCATGAACTGTGAAAAAAATCTGAACAAATCAGAATTGTGAGATTTGAATTAAGTAAAAAAAAATTTTTTTTTTCCGTCTCAAAGTATCCAACTGTGATGGTGAATTCATCCATTTGCCCATAGTTCTAACCCCAAGTATTTGGAACATGTTCGTGTATGTGGAAGCTGTTATCAGGCACACATATATCGACCCTTTTATCACAATAAAGTCTCCTTCTTTGTTTTCAGTAATACAAAAAAAGTCTATTTTGTCTTAGATTAATATGGCCACTTCAGATTTCTATTTCCATATTAATCTTTCTTCATCCTTTTACTTTCAGCCTTTTGTGTGTATGTGTGTCTGCGTTTAAAGTGTGCCTTGTGGACAGCATTTGGCAGTTTCTCACTTTTAAATGCATTCTGACAATCTCTGCCTTTTGATTAGCATCTTTCCCTGTTCACACTTAATATATTTACCTTGATACAGATGAATTTTGCTGTTTGGTTCTATCTCAACTGTTTTTTGTTCTTTGCTCCTACTTTCTTATTTCCTTTTGCATTAAGCAAATACTTTTCAGTATTTCATCTTTAATTCGTTTAATGGAATTTTTAAAGCAATATCTCATATTTTTTCTTGTGTTTGCTCTAGGGATTTCAATACACACACAAGGTGCTTAGAATTAATACCAAAATACTTCAAGTAAAATAAAGGAAATTTTACGAGAGGAGAGTTCCATTTAACACTACCCTCATTCACTGTGATACTTTTCTGTCCTAATACATTATGAACCTACATAACAACTGTGTTATTCACGCTTTATGCAATCATATGTCTTAAAGAAATTAGGAAAAAAGTAATGACAATGTACAATTGTTGCCTGTACTTAAAGAGCTCACAATTTAGTAAGGCGGGGGGTGGTTCTTAATGGGAGGGTAGGTCAGAGATTCCTTTAAGGAACTGAGGAAGGCTAAAGATTTTTATTCTCTTGCCCATATCTATCCCCCCACCATTACATATACAATTATGAAATCATGTGTTCAATTTTAGGAGGGACAGCCTATGAAGCATTAGTACATTCTACTCAGCAACAAACAAACGCATGACTGCAAATTCTGGCAAGGATAAAGTGTGCTCATTGCCGTAAAGCTCTATTCTCAGGCTCATTTATCTGAATGTATGTACGCTCTGGAAGGGGAAGAATTCTGGTTGATTTTGATCACTTCATGGCCTCTGCACCTAGAAGAACGCCTGCTGGGAGAACGGTGAGTGAACCGTCCAAAAAATATGTCATCTTAGATTCTTTTAAAGGCAATTGAAAAGGTGCCAAAGGACACACTTTTTTGGTGCTAACTTTATACTTTCCATATGACAAAAACATAGAATCCACCGGTTCACGCCTCTGGTACCTCAGCACAACCTCAAGTCGTCAAATAAGTAAAGTGCTACTGTAAAATGTTTTGGGCGATGAAATAAAAATTTGTATGTTAAGGTAAGACAAGAAAAATTTAAACATGAAATTTTCTCTGCCCATTTCGCTGTTTCCCCTCTTCTTTACTGTGCCCTCTGCATCTTTGTCATGTGGTTACCCAGCCCTCCCCAATGGCAAAAATTCCTGCTCAACCACAAAGATCAATCTTCTTCTGGCGCCTGCTAGGCAACTCCTTAGATGATAACACCCTTTACTCAATCCTGTGGGGGGTCACGATGACCCTCACACACCTTGTACATGTAGACACCTTAGGTGAACAATGTCAAGACATCGCTCTCCTCAAAGATAGAGACTGATGCAGAACAGACTGGTCAGATGACCCGGGGAGACACTGCGCCACACGGACTGGAAATTCATAGCTTAAATACTTATGACCTTATTTTACTTATATTTTGACTATTTCACAAGATTATTGTTATTTGCATTACCAAATGTGTGTAAAATAAATGATGACTCGGCGACGGAAACAACTGACCAAAAGCATATCCTCTAAGAGCCAACAGTGTGACTCCAGGTAAGGGAAGAAGCAACAAGAGGGAACCATTTCCTAGACCATCACGCACTAGTAAGACGGGTGCTTCAGGGGCTTGTGGCTACTGTGAACAAGGCCTAGTCCAGTAACAGCACTGAGTTGCCTAATGATGAAATCCTCCTGACCTGGGAACAAACATTCCTAAGAGCACTGGGGAAAGCTGGTGACGAAATGTCTCCCAAGCCTTAGTGAGTATTACAACTGAAAGGGAAGAGAGAGAATGAAGAGAGCTGCCCACCATCCAGTTCTCTAAGAATCAGCCACTGCAGTTGCTGACCTATAGCACACTCTGAGAGGAACTCAAAGTTCAGGGTGAGGCACTCTGTGCTCTGGGAAAACTGACAGAGCCCTCAGACAGCTAGAGATTTCAGGAGGAAATGTCATAAACTTAGGGTCTGGCATTTTCCCACACTTAGAAAAGCACTAAAATCATTAACTAAGCTATCTGTTCCTTGCAAATAGCAGCAACCTTCTGCCAAGATGTGTTCTTGGTTGCATGCACCCTTTTGTCAACATCACATACATTCTGGTCACCTCCTTCCCTCTGCAAACAGTTCTCAGAGCTCCCTGAGAGACTGTCCTGGGTTATAATCCTCAGGATGGCTCAGATAAAAATTTCCACTTTTTCTTAGATTGTCTATTGATTAAAATATAAAGAGGTTTAAGAATTTAGTTTCCTATAAATATGTGATAATCACATCACTCTATTCTAGGAGAAGATGGGGGATAAGATAAGCACAGTAAACTTTAACTAAGTTATACCTCATTACTACCAAAAGCCTTGAGAGAGTATTATTATGAATTATGAATAATACTTATTCATTATACTACCTTACACATTACTTTTAACTTTCATTTTCATTACCTCATGAACCCCTCTTATACTGGGACTTCTGAATGAGAATTTGGTTGAAACCCCATAGAGTTTGTGGAAAAAAACAGGCTTTAAAAATGACCATCTGCTGGGATTTGCATGTCAAGAAGCCAGGGGAAATTCTAACGGAGGGGTCTGGCAGGCCCACAGAGCCCAGAAGCCCCAGATCAAGCTGAGAGACCCAATGACAAGGGGTGAAGCAGTGGCAGGGGTCTTGGGCAGGCTGGGAGACAGGTCTAGGATGTTCAGATACAGCGGGAAGGAACATGCGGGCTGTGTCTGCGAAGGCTGGGTACACCCAGAACCACAACATTCAAGTTACAGGAGCTGGGGGGAATTCTGGCCAGCATGAGGGCCCCAGGGGTCAGGCAACCAGAGAGCATTCTGGAACTCTTGCAGTTGCAAGTCTGGGCCAAAGGGGATAAAGAATTTAATTTGCTGGGTGGAACCATGCGAAACTCTCTTGATCACGTAGAGTAAACCTCAACTGTCCTCTGGTCTTGTTTAGTGTTAGCATGAAGCCACAGCCACAAAGGTGAGAAACCATGACATGGAACCAACACGCAGGTTTCTACTGATCTCTTTCTCCAGCCAACTACGGCTGAACAGAGACTCACGTGGCAACTACACTGCCATGGTACTGGCGAACCAAGGTCCCAGCACGCGAGAAATTTATCTAGCGGGACAGCAGGACAAACACAGGGGCCGTCATCCTGGAGGAAAGCATGACTGTCTCGAGATAAAGACGAGACAGGGCAAGAGACGTCCCCTGATACATGGACCCCTCCACACAGTCTGCATATTGACTCACGACCTGAAGAAAGCAGGCCCACTGAGGCCTCATTTATTCACTCAGTGCCTGTTTACTGAACTTCTATCATGTGCCAGGCTGTGTTCTAAAGGCAGGGAGCAAAACAAAGAAAATTCCTGCTCTAAAGAACTGTCCGTTTTCCTACTCCTTCCTCTTCACTGAAAATGCTAAAGAAAGAAGGAAGGAAATTACTGGATTATGCAAAGAATATGTACACAAATCAGAAATGCCCAAAATTATCTGTGCCATTTGTGATTAATTATGAAGTGACTGTCCTTTTCATGACAGAACAAGTGGCTTTAGCACTTATTGAAAGAGTCTTGCTATTCTGTTCTTTGTCAAGTACAAAAGTGATTCAGATGAATTTCCCATAGCTCTCTTTTCATTTTCATTATTTTGAACTATCTATTTAAAACACTGGGTATCCTTCTGACTTGGGAATTTGAATTAGAAGAGGAACAGAATTAATTGAACTAATAATAGATTATTTGTTTTTAAGGAACTTTTATTTGTCTTAGAAGCTGCTCTAAGCTTTTCCTTTCAGTAAACCATGCATCAAGAGGATGAGGAAAACTGTAAATTTCTGAAGAAAACTGTAAATTTCCATGGTTTAAACACAACAGAAATTTACTTCTCTTTCATGTTAGAAATGCTCTAGCCATCTTAGCTGGATTCCAGGCAGTGAGGAGAAGAAAATGAGGAAGGACAAAAGGACAAAAGGCTACTTTCAGGAGACTTCCTGGAAGTCCTGCCAATAAGTGTGCTTGTAGTTCACTGGCCAGAGAAGGCAATGGCAGCCCACTCCAGTACTCTTGCCTGGAAAATCCCATGGATAGAGGAGCCTGGTAGGCTGCAGTTCATGGGGTCATTAAGAGTCGGACATGACTGAGTGACTTAACTTTCACTTTTCATTCTCATGCATTGGAGAAGGAAATGGCAACCCACTCCAGTGTTCTTGCCTGGAGAATCCCAGGGACGGGGGAGCCTGATGGGCTGCCGTCTATGGGGTCACACAGAGTCGGACATGACTGAAGTGACTTAGCAAGCAAGCAAGCAAGTTCACTGGCCAGCATGCCAAGATTTAGCTTGACAGCTAGACCTAGATACAAAGGCAACTGGAAAATGTGATCTTTTAGTTGGAGGTCCTGATGCCCCTAATAAGATGAAGGTTCCATTAATAAGGAAAAAATATACACTGGGAGACAGCTAGAGTCTCTAGTACATGGCAAAAAGCCTTAATCAAACACTAAAAGGTAAATACCTTTTAATATCCCTTTCAACAAGGAAGACTGCCCCCTATTATAATTATATTACTTTCATAAACTGATTCAAAAAACTAAAATTAAGAAGTAAATAGGTTTATGTTAAAATTTGTTTCTTACATTGGACTGCTGCTGCTGCTGCTAAGTCACTTCAGTCGTGTCTGACTCTGTGGGACCCCATAGACGGCAGCCCACCAGGCTCCCCCATCCCTGGGATTCTCCAGGCAAGAACACTGGAGTGGGTTGCCATTTCTTTCTCCAATGCATGAAAGTGAAAAGTGAAAGTAAAGTCGCTCAGTCGTGTCCGACCCTCAGCGACCCCATGGACTGCAGCCCTCCAGGCTCCTCTGTCCATGGGATTTTCCAGGCAAGAGTACTGGAGTGGGGTGCCACTGCCTTCTCCTTACACTGGACTAAAAATAATAAAAATGAATTTAAATATCAAGAATAACTTATGCATTTACAGACAAAGATTCAACAGGGAAAAACTCAATCCTTTCTAAGACCAGGAATAAGACAAGGATATCTATTCACCACTCTTATTTAACATTATATTAGAGGTTTTAGCTAGTGCAATAAGGCAAGAAAAATAAAATGCACAGACCATAAAGGAAGAAAGAAAAAATATAAACCAAATATATTTCCTGATGATTTGATCATATATCAATATGTAGGAAACCCTAAAGAATCCACAGAAAAGCTATCAGAAATAAATACAATAGCAATATACAGAAATCAACTGCATTCCATGTACTAGCAACAAACATTTGAGACAAAACTCCATTTAAAATAGCATCAAAACCTCACAAATTATTATACATTTAATGAAAAATGTATAGGGTCTATACATTGAAAATTTTAAAATTAAAAAGGGGAATTAAAAAACTACATAGTAGACACATACTATGTTTATGAATTGGAAGACCCAATATTATTAAAATAGTTGTACTAGTTACACATTACTGAATAAGAAATTATCCCAGATGCAGTGACTTAAAACAATGTGCATTTAAAACACGTACAGTTTATGTGGTCAGAAACCTAGGGGCTGCTTAGTTGTGGCTCAAGGTCTTCATGAGGCTGCATTCAAGATGTCATCCTACCTATGTTCACCTGAAGTCTTGACTGGGGTTGAAGGATCAGCTTCTAAGGTAGCTCAAAACCCAACTGGGAAATTAGTGCTGACTGCTGCCAGGATGCCATTGTTCTTTGTCATGTAGACCTCTCCACAGGGCTGCTTCAGGACCCTTGTGACATGGCAGCTGGCTTCCCCCAGAATGAATGATCTGAGAGAAAACAATATGGAAGCAATATGTCTTTTGTGATCCACCCTTTGGAGTCACACTCCATCATCTCTGCCATTTTCTACTCATTGTAAGTGAATCGGAGTAGAGTTCACATTCTAGAAGAGGGGAATTAAGTTCCATTTCTTGAAATACAAAATAATTTGTGGCCATATTTTAAAAATCATCAAAATGGCAATCTTTCCTTCATTGATCTATAGTTTCAGTGCAATCTCAGGTTAAATTTTAACTTTTTTTTTCTTTTTTGAAGAAAATCACAAGCTAATTTAAAAGTACATACGGAAAAAGTTTCTAAAATAGATTAACCAGCTTTGAAAAAAGATGAACAAAGCTGAAATACTTGCGTTACCTGATTTTAAGACTTACCATACTCAATAGTACTCAAACAAAGTGGTATTGGCATAAGAATACACATATAAATCACTGAAATAGAAAAGAAAGTCAAGAAACAGACCCACACTGGTCAACTGACTCTCAATAAAGGAGCCAGGGTAATATGCCAAGGAGAAGTCTTTTTGACAAACATTGATGGAATAATGCTAGACATTTGTATGGAAAAAATACATCTCAATCCTTAACTTCACAAAAACTATACTCAAATTGGATCTCAGACCTCAATGTAATAGCAAAAACTATTACATTTTAGATGAAAACATAGGACAAAATGTTTGACATCAGATTAGCAACTATTTGTTAAAGAAGATATCAAAAGCATAAACTATTTTAAAAACTGAAACATTGAATTAATCAAGTTTAAAACTTTTGCTTATTGAAAGAAATAGTTTAGGAACAAAGAAGCAAGCCACAGACTGGCACAAAATTTTTATAAAATATATTCAACAAAGGGCTTATACCCAGCATATAAAATGGGCACAAGAAAAGATGCTCAAATCACTAGTCATCAGAGAAACACAAATTAAAATCACAAGATATAACTGCACCCCAACTAGAATGACTAAAATTAAAATGGCTAACAATGCCAAGTGCTGGCAAGGAGATGGTGGAATTAGAATGTTCATATATTGATGGTGGAAATGCAAAATGGTATAGTAACCTTGTAAAATAATATGGTGCCATATATTTTTCAAATGATGAATTCCAGCAATTCTACTTCTAGGTATTTACCCAAGAGAAGTAAAAACATGTCCACACAGAAATGCGTACACAGATTTTCATAGCAACATTACTCATAATCAAACCTGGATAGAATCCAAATATTCACCAACTAATGAACAGACAAATTGTGGTGTAACATACAGGGATTGATATTTACAATAACAAGGAATGAAACAGTAATCAAAGGTAAATGGATTTCAAAAACAGCATGTTAAGTGAAATAAGTAGAACATAAAAGACTTCATACTACATTCAAATTATATGAGATTCTAGAAAAGGCAAAACTGGTGACATAAAGAAACCAGTGGTTATCTGGGGATGGCAGGTGGGTGAGAGGACAGAGCAAAAGGAATGAAAAAAAAAAATGTTTAGGGAGAGGAGATTGTTTTCTATCCTGATTGTTGTAGTAGCTATAAAATAGTATATAAGTACCCAAATTCACCAAACTGTACACTTAAAGTTGGTATATTTTATTGTATTGTAATACTTTAATAAACAAAAAAAGAGAAAAATCTTCATAAAAAAGTAAACGTGAAGATTTAGGAAGACTGAAATTTCTAGATACATACTTCTCATCTTAAATTTTATAAAAGAGGTGAGATTTTCACAGACTGAAACTAGTCTTTAGCAACAAAAAACTTCTGCTATCTTGAAAATATTTCCAGCTAACATAAACTAACATAAGAAGACTTTTTGTAATAAGATATGCTATCGTTTATAATGAATATGCCAACTTCCCTGGTGGCTCAGACAGTAAAGAATCTGCCTGCGATGCAAGAGACCCCAGTTCGATCCCTAGAGAAGGGAATTGCAACTCATTCCAGTATTCTTGCCTGGATAATCTCATGGACAGAGGAGCCTGGCGGGCTACTGTCCATGGGGTTCACAAAGAGTCAGCACGACTGAATGACTAAGCATGCACATAATGAATATATTAAAAATCACATGCATTGATTTTACCATAGTTCTTTCGCAGAGGTGATCATTAAGATATAAGAAAAATATCAACATAATCAGCCCCAAAGAAGAAGGAACACTGGACATTTCTATTTCAAAACAATCAGTTGAAAGACATAATCAAAACTGATTCAAGACTTCCTATCTCTTGATAGGAAAACAATGTGAAGACTGTGAGAAAAGGAAAAAAGCACTCTGTGTGGCAACCGCCACAGAGTCTATCAGGAATCATCAAGAGTGAAAACATCTGGGTGTTTTCTTGTTGACTTCTTATCTCCATTTCTTTTCCCATTGACTGGCAGCAGTACTGACCCAGCTTAATATATTCTACACTATCCTTTAAGCCTTCTCAAAGCCATCCTTTACTTCATTTTCTTGTACAGGACAACACCAGAGACATAAGACAATGAGTTTGTTGAAGGTGATGTTTGAGCTGCATTTTTAATCCATCATATGGAGGACCAGTTAAATAAATATCTTTGATGGTCTTAGAAGAGAAAGTACACTACAGCTACCGACCAATTTCTTCGTATTAAGAAGAAAGCAGAGGCTGCCAACAGGATAAAGTTTTCTTGGATATTGGTCGGCCCACAAAATTCGTAATGAAGGCTGCAGGGAACTGTTGGGGGTATGGGTCTTTCAGCATCTCTGGGCACTTTTAAGACTTCTTTATGACCAGGATCTCCCTCCAGAATCCAGTCTCCAAATGGATGAGGATCAGGGCCTCTCCTTAGTGGGGTTGGCAAGGGAAGATCTAAGAAAGCTGGTACCTAAGTGTCTTGTGTTTAAAGCAGACATGGATGAGAGCCTTGAAATAGGCGCTGGAAGGCACTGGGCCCACTGGATCACCAGAACACCTGGCCTTTGGTCCTGGCTCAATCACCAAGGAGTTGTGCAACTTGAGCTTCAGTTCTAAAACAAGAAGCCTAGGTTCCCCACCACTGCAGAGAGTGTGTCAAGAACCTAATGAGACGGTATACATTGACAACATTCTGACAATCACAAAGAATAGCAGTGTTTTGTTGTACAGAAATGATTATTTGATAATACTGAATTTTGAAATTCAGCAAGTATTTCTAGAATATAGATGAAATGCCAGATGTTTTGCTAGGCACTGGGGATGATAAAGAATAATGTATAGTTTCTAAATTGAAAGGGCAGATTCAGAGAAGACTTCAGAGTTAGAACTTAAATGAATACGATTTTCTAGGAAAAGAAGGGATCTAACGGTGAAGGAATGGAGATGGCTGGAAGAAACTGCCACACGGTTATGCAAAGCTACCCCTGAAGAGCACAGATGTTAAAGCTCCAGAACCTGCATTTGAACATTGTCTCCGCTATGTATCAGCTTGTACTCTTGGCAGCTAAGTTCTTTGTGCCTCAGTTTCTTTATCTATAAAATGGGGAGAACAGTGTCTACAATATCAGGTTTTTAGGAGGACTAGTTAAATAAATAGTATTTGTAAAGTGCTTAGAAAAGAGCTATATTAGTCTGCTTTCTCTAGGTTATACTGTGATAACAAATTATCCCAAATTTCAGTTGCTTTTACAAAGGCTGTTTCTCACTCATCTTGCATGTTGGCTATAGCCCTGCTCTGTGTGTTTTCTTCATTCTGGGATCTGGGCTGAGGGAGCAACTTCTATCTGGCACATGTTTTTCTCATGTCAAAATGAACAGAGCAATGGTGGGACCACACAAGGTGCTTAAAACTTCTGCCTAAGAAGCACCCATCACTCCTGCTCATAGTCCAGTGGCTCATGTGAGTCAGAGTGGAGTCTAACGTCATACAGCCCCTAGAGGACCTGCAGAGAGGGGCCTACGGAGATGGGGCAGCAAATACTCTCAACCAACAAAACAGCTGAACAAACTATATAATCTACTACAAACGCTTGGGACACAGCATGTGCTGTGGGTTTGTTAAAGAAAAATAAGTGATGACAAAGAATCTTAAGACAGCATGAGATATCAGAGGGGTAAAGTGCTTAGTGACTCTGGAGGACAGGGTCCACAGGCTGAGAGAGGGACCCGAGGAGGCCTAACTTTGAAAGGCTCTACAAGAGGGCAAGGTTTTTGCCTATAGGTAAAAGATAGGTGACAGTAATGCCAACTATATAGCTGTATTTTATGAGGTACTCTGTGCCAGTTTTTATCAAGACACTGGCATGATTTCGTTTGTCCTGCATTGAACATTTAGAAGTCTACCAGTCACTCCCCATGCAACACTTGTCTAAGACAACATTCTGTCAGCAGTGGACTGAGTTGCAACTGTTGCAACAAAGCAGAGGACAGGTTTCTTTCAGTAGGTCCAGGCTACCTAGGGTCAGGATAGGGGAAGGGAGCTCAGAGAGGAAGCAAGGGAAAAGAGGTGGGAGGAAAGAGAGGGTGTGAAAGAATCAGAGAGAGAGAGGGCACTGTACAATGGACTGATAAGCACTCAGTCTGGTGGTGGGGTTGTAAATACTGTGTTCATTAGAAGACGGTGAAAGCACCCTCTACACAGGGCTGCTTTCTAAGGATCCACTGTCTTCTACACAAGGTTCTTTCACAACCCCAACCCACCTCCCATCCCTCTGCAGCTTCTGTCCTCATTTTCAATGACATGCTAAAAAATCATCTCAATCCCCCAGGTTCAACTGAAAACCTTGGGCATCGGATGATGATCTGCTATGCTGTACCCTTCCTTTGGTGAGCTGGGAGAAGAGCAGAGAAAGACGTGAAAAGGAGCAGAACCAACACCCATCCTTATTCACCGGGTTAACAGGTCAGGGCTCCAAAATCTCCTCCAAAGAAGTTCTGACTTCACATGGATTCCGCTAGGTCCGTGAGCTTTTTCCCTTAATGATTGATCGTGGAAAGCCCATCAACATAAGGTTCTGTTTGATGCTTTTTCTTTTACAGTTACCATCAGACAATGTTTTACTTTTTGTCTTTAAAACTCATGTCGGAGGGAGAGAGACAGGTAAATTACAGCCCACAGATGTGCCATCCCGATTCCTTCAAAGCTGCTTAACTCTCCCCTTCCCCGCTTCTGTGACTTACAGACCCTAATAAGACGTCTATAATCTCCCACCATCATGAAGTTTTCGTTTGAAAAGCTTTAAAGAGTTACTCTTTAAAGATCTACACCCACTGCCTACAGAAAAAAACATACAAACTCAGACCACGTCCAAAGTCCTAATGAATGTGGTATGAGTCTATGTTTCTAATCTTGTTACTGGCTAGGACAGATTTTCTTTCACACTACGCGGACTTGATTGTAAGATAATCAAAGTCTGACATACTGTACAGAGCAGGTAACAAACGCAGGAAATGGCCAGACTGTGAAAGCGACAGGCCGACGGGGAGAATCCAGTCTGAGGAGGACAGGCCTGCCTCTTCATCTGCTCTCGAACAGCGTGAAAGAGGACCAAACGATGATGAAGACATGAATATAAAAAGAGAAAACTTGGCAACAGCAGGCTCTTTCTATTTTAATCATTCCAGAATCAGCTCAGGCCTGAGACTTCAGCTTTTGAGACTTAGGGTACATCCCGGTGGTAATGACTCACTACTATGATTCAGAGGACCGCAGAAAATGAAGAAGTGCAGGGCTACAGAGGGCCTGAAGGCTTTCTATAGAACCCCACAAAGAACTTAAAGTTCAATAAGTAACCAATGTTTTCTTTAAGGAAAAAAGTCTTATTAATATGTAACAAATGGAATGGAACTGTGGAATATAGAGCGACTTCCTCCAAACAAGATCTCTGACAAAAGACACGAAGAAGAGAGAGAGAAAAAAAATACATGAAGAAGAATAGTGAGACATGAGGTGGGAATAGAAGTCAAGAGGGGCAGACTAATATTTTTGAAGTATCCACTTAAATGAAAATATTTCACTTGTGTACTATATCAATTATTATACAATTCTGCCAACTTTCAAGGAAACAGTCATATTTATAGGCATTAACTGTTGGTATTCAAAGCCAGAACTGTTGATAGAAACACAATGCAATATTAAAATAGGTATCAATGTTACATGTGAGTAATCTCAATCTTTATGCAAAACCAAATGCCCCTTATAACTTTCTGTGCAGCAACTGGGATCCCCAAGGGATTGCAAAATGGATCCTAGCTGTTCTGGGCAAATCAACTCATTATTTGCTCCTTGAAAGCTAAACACACTTCCCTAACCCCTCTCCAACCAGGAAAAATACTTAGTCCTTATTCTTTTCTGCGACATCACTCCCAACCTAGCAAAATACTGTACTAATGGAATTTACCCTCCTTCTCTTCTTTTAATCAGTGGGATACTTTTAAGCTGGGTATTCAGAAACATTTCTAATCATGAAAGGATGGGTGACACAAGGAGAGAGAAAAATTGACCTAAAGCAAAATAAATCCACCCATAACTAAATAAAATAAACCCAAAGCTGGCAGCTTTTCAGAAAAGCATGAATAAAGGTTTTGGTTTCTATGACAGCAGATAACACATTACTTATGTTTATACAAATGTCTCTTTATAAGAAAAAAAAAAAGCTCTTTCTCTTAAAAATACAGATTGAAATAAAATTACTTCCTTACTACACATAGTATGTTAGGAGAACTACTGATTTCAGAGCTAAAAGGTGATCTTTTATCAACAGGTTTTCAACATTCCTCCAAAACACTGAATATTATCTGTGCATTTTTGGGGGGGAGAGTAAAAAATTTATTTTATTTTTAGTATTTTAACATAAAAAACCCAAAAAACAAAAAAAGGAAGTTGCTTGATAAATATGGGGAGAGGAGAAGTCACGTTGAGCAAGAGACATCTGGGACAAGTTGTGGCTTTATGAATCTCAGACCTCGATCCTATAATCAGTGGTGTGTAACCAAACACTCAAAAACAACACCCTCTTTTATAATTATCCTTATCTAAAGTATACCATATTATATTAAATATTTCATAATAAAAGTGTGCTTTTCTGGAAAAAGTCAGAAACAAAATATTCATTAATTCAAAACAAGCATTAACATCTATGGTATAATGTGAAGGAAAACTGGGGTAATTATCACTGACACTAATCATTTTAAGTCAACACAATTAGTATCATCTAACTACAGTGGGATAATAATAAAGAGCAAGGTTGATATGAAGATTTATCAGATTTGTGTAATGGTAGCAGGTCTGTAACCCTGGTTGAATTACTTACAATAAAGTGAAGATTGAATTGGCTCAGAGATATTTATTAATAATGGGATTACTCTAAAGCTACATTCATCTGAAAATTATATTTCAAATATCAAGCAAGTCAATTCACTCTTCTGAATGTTAATGTTAAAAATTTGTTAAACTTCTGATTCCTTTATGAAATGAGATCAGCCCCTTACCACCTGTTAAGCATGTGTACTACAAAAGACTGACCACAACACACAAACTTTAGATTTTAAAAAGACTAGAAAGAGACGAGAAATGCAACCTTCAACTCTAGAGCACTGAATGTCATAAAGTGAAACTTTCTGAGGTGGCATCAGGAACTTATTTGAAAACCAGGAGTCTGCAAACAGAATAAAGAAATAAAATGGGATGTCTTAAAACAAATGAGTCACATAGTGAGTTTATATTAAAGAAGCGCTCAGACAATGAGAGCAAATCTTAACAGAAAACTAACACAATGAGATGTAATACAATAAGGTACTTTTCAAATTTTTGGATGTTTTAGGGAAAAAAGGACTGAAGATTATCACTGTTAAGAGAAACAGAATGTATCACAAATGAAAGAGTAAATTCTCAGGCTGCTCTCATTATGAAAGCAATGAACTCTCAACTTACTGTCTTCAGGTTGGTTAAAAACCTGCCAGTCAAGCTGGCAGATCAAGTGGGGATGAGATTAGATGGGGCAGAGCCTGGCACTGTGTCTCACAGGAACAGAATGACCCCAGGCTGTCCTTAAGTCACTACAAGTCTTAAGAATACCAGGTGGCTCAGATGGTTTGAAGACCTCACAATGGAGTTCAGCTCTGCGGTCCTGAAGCCAATCTGGGCATCGGTGGAAAGTGTTTCGGGAGAGGGAACAAAGTGACTTCAGTCCTCAGAACTGTGGCTGAAAATTGCGAGGAGTGAAGGAATAAGTTGTATATGAAAAGAACAAACACAGAAAAGGGTTAATACAGAGAGCGTAAAGGAAGGACAGAAGTGAGCTGGCTTAAAGTAATGACCCAGTGTCCCATCGTACTATTCATCCAGGAAACAAGAGTAAGTAGTGATAACTTACTTAAAATGTCTGCAGTGGAATGCATCGTGGTGGGGTGGGGTGGGGTGGCTGAGTCGCTAAGTCAAACCCAACTCTTGCGATCCCATGGACTATAGCCCACCAGGCTCCTCTGTCCATGGGATTCCACAGGCAAGAATACTGGAGTGGGTAGCCATGCCCTCCTCCAGGGAATCTTCCTGACCCAGAGCCTGAACCCAGGTCTCCTGCATTGCAGGCAGATTCTTTACTGCCGAGCCACCAGGGAAGCCCAATGGAATGCAAAGTTATGTCCAAATCCTTTCCCTTTGATGTTATACATATCCCTGTGAATCCAGTCTGTAACTTTCTTAGTCATTTCCAAGAAAGAAATTAAAACTATGTTCTACATACTACTAGAATGTTTACTAGTTATAAACTTATTTTTTATAGAAATCTGGGAGTTCGAATTTAAGCCATGGATGAAAAATAAAGCTCAATTCCATGCTTTAGATTCCTTCTTGATACCTCATAGAGTTGAAGACATATGTTAATTAAAATAAAACAAAACAATACAGAGCATGGGGATGGGGAAGATGAAGTTTCTGTGCGGCACACAGATGAGATACCACCCAAACCCTTCAGCTGGCTCCCTCTTCCTTCTCCGACCACACACCCTGACAAATCTTGCATCAGTTCTCATCACCTGACTTTCCACTTAACCTTATTTTTCCCCTTGCATGACCAAGTCTTTTTCCGAAAGAAACAAAATATCTCTCCCTGCTTTTGGCAAATCCGACTTCTTCATTTTCTTTTTCTGCTGTTTTTGTCCTGCTATGAGCTTGATTACTGCTAATGTAATTTTAAAATAACACAGACAAGAAACTCAGCTAAAACTTTCACTAAAATTACCTTGAAAACTGAGACAATCTGGCCTCTTTTGTCTCAATGATCCATGTAACTGGTTTTTTCATTACTAAGGAAGTAGCTTTGAGATGGAATCTGACACCTGAAGGCAACTGAATATAATCCATAATCTCAATATGACATTTTCCCTCAAGTTTCTTCAGGAAAGAGGGGAGGTGGGGGAGGAGGGGAAATCACACTTACAAGTCCACTTATGGCTACAATCCAGATGTAGGAACCAGAGGTGAAAAGCTATAAAAGAAAAAAAAGGCAACTAAAAATGAAATTCAACTGCCAGTCACAGCATATTTACTTTTACATAATTATAGTCATTACCATTTATGTTGTCTTAATTATATATATTCTTAATCTAAACAAATGGAAGATTAGCAAATACTCTGTTATATAAAGGAAAATAATATACCAATTTTTCTTTTCTTTCTTCTTCTACCAAGACCTCACTCAGCTTTTCGATAGCCTAAAATAGATTGGTTGAAACCAGCCCGCTCTTGTGTAAAGAAAAATAAGTGAAATTCAAGCACATTCTTGTTTACAAATGGACATTAATTGGTTTATACAAAGTAATATGGACAGAAATTATTAGCATTAACAACATGGAAAATATGTAGTCACCACCCAATGCTTAGTGTCAAGTAATGACATGTATTATAGTTCACATAATTCTCTTATTTCAATTTCTTATTATTGCTACTCTAGTTTTAGATGGAAGACGTCTGTCAGCGTACAGGTCCTTGCCCAATGTTGCTCTGCTGAACCACTGATCCTCTCATTCCAGTTCGGCCCAGAAAAGAGCGAACCACTAACAGGCCTCAGAATTCATTAACGGCAAAAGTAGTCAGAAATGAGTCTCGTGAAATCTCTGCCTTTTTCAAATCATTTACATCCAAGGATTGTGTTCAGGGTTTTTTTTTTTTTTAGTCATAAGACATCTCCCAAGTGTTTCTGCAAGAAAGAAAGATTTGTAGCCTAGTACCAGGATAATATCGGGACAACTGGTAAGATTTGAGTAAGACTGTATCAATATTAATTTCCCAAATGTGTTAACTGAACAGTAGTTATGCAAGAGAATGACCTTATTTATAAGAAATACACTGAAATATAATATTAATACTGAAATATTTAGAGCATAAAATGAAGTCACACATGCAGACTGAAAAAAAAAAAAGATTTTTGAATTTGTTCACAATTAGATCATTAGATCATTAGATGGGGAGTTAAGCATATCTGGTTGTAGAGAAAGAAGCAGGTTCATTGCCGACATCAGTGCCAGGTGAAAACCTCAAAGTTGTGCACATTTATCAAGGATAGATAGAAAAAAAAGATACACAGAAAGAAGACAGATACAAAGGTAACAGATGGCAAAGCACAGGTAAAAAGGAGTCTGACAAGCTGTACTCTTGTGTTAGCTCATGGAAAAATGAGCACTGGCTGCAACTCTAATCCCTTGATCTAAAATTTAGATGCTTGTTCAAGTGTGAATGACTTTGAAAACAACAAGAATGAGAATTAGGTGGAAAATTATTTTTCTGTAGTCTTCTTCCAAAAGTACAGAGAACAGTAATACTTCCACAGCATGTGCTGTGTGTTTTTTCTCACTGCTGGCCTCCCGAGGGGCAAGTGCTGCATGTCAAGCTACATTTTATCCTCCGTGGCCCCCAGCACTGGGCATTACAGGACTGGCTCTTGAGCCCTGTGTACGTCAATGTCCCTTCACAAACATCTTCGCTCTCCTGAGAATGACTAAAGTCATTCAATCACTCATCTATCAAATGTCCCTGGTTTCAAGAAGTTGCTGAGTGAGAGGCACAGAAACGAGTGTGAGGTTCAGAGTGGAGAGAACAGAAGTCTGGAGAATAAAAGGTTCACACTCATGTCAAGGTGGGGGAAGGGTGGGAGTTGATACTAGATGGACAAGAAGAAACCCTGGATGCCATTCATGATAAAGAGTTCAGATTTTATCAAGAGGCCCAGGGCATCTCCACCTCTACTTTCTGCATCAACTTCTACCCCACCAAAACAAACAAACAAAAAACAAACAAACAAAAAAAAACACGACAAAACAAAACTACTCACAATCTCAGAAAAACCAAAGGTGGCAGTCATACAGATATACATTATTAATATTAGGAACCAACTGACTTAGTTTCTTATTACCTGTTCTGATTACCCTCCAAAATCCAATGCTACAATCTCTAAATCTTCAAATGACCATGTAAAATAGATATCACTGTTCCCACTTTACAGGTGGGCAAATGGGGCTCAGAAAAAGTGATGGAAAAGGAAAATAATTACCAGAGCAAGTACTTAAACCAATGTCTACTTGGCTCCAAAGACTTGCCACAGGGCTCCACTGAATTCCTGCTCTACAGGTAATGAAACGTTTTCCACCCTCAAAGCTGCTCTCTAACCAGAGCCAACACGAGGACCAGAGGCTGCCATGACCTGACCCAAGTATCAAGCTTGCGCATGCCATGTCAGAACTGGAACTTGGGCCTCTGCCTCTGGTCCAGGGGACTCTGCGACCATTGCATTCTGCCTTCGGTTGGAACAGCTTTAAAAGAATTAAGCGTGCCACTGCAAACCCTAGTAATAAAAGTAAAACGTGGAAACGGGCTCTTAGGTTATGAGAGTATTAGAGAGGACAAAGGGGAGTGTAAAGCTTTGTAGGCTGAGAGATGAGGAATAAACATATTTCATGAAAAATGGTTGTAAAAGTGGTAAGGAAACACCCACCCGAGATGGGCCATTGATAACACGTGAGAGCAGACAAGAGAAGGTGGAGGAAATGCTAAAGGTTAAAAGGGGAGGGAGGAGGGCCCTGTACAGTGACAGTGGCATCCGGTTGATGTGTGTGGGATAAGGAATGTTATGAGTATTGACGGTGGATCAAAAGGCCAAGCTACATATGGTACCACAGGAAACAGCAGAATAAAAGTTTACATTAAAAGGTGTGAGAGTGAAAGAAAGTGACAGGTGTAATGCTGCTGCTGCTGCTGCTAAGTCGCTTCAGTCGTGACCGACTCTGTGCGACCCCATAGACGGCAGCCCACCAGGCTCTGCCGTCCCTGGGATTCTCCAGGCAAGAACACTGGAGTGGGCTGCCATTTCCTTCTCCAGTGCATGAAAGGGAAAAGGGAAAGTGAAGTCGCTCAGTCGTATCCGACTCTTCGCGACCCCATGGACTGCAGCCCACCAGGCTCCTCTGTCCATGGGATTCTCCAGGCAAGAGTACTGGAGTGGGGTGCCATTGCCTTCTCCGAGGTGTAATGCTACAGGTAGAAAACTGAAAATCACATGTATCTTCTATTCCCGGGCCTGGAACCTAGCAGAGAGCAATCAGTATTCACTCAATGTTGGTAAAGACGATCTTTTTTGATTTAAGTCAAATAGTGAGTCCACTGATGGCCATCGGGTAAAACCATTTAGCGAATGGCGACAGTGCAATCAAGCCTGCTGTGGCACAGGAGTTATGAGGCTGGCAAAGCGTCTCTGGTCCCTGCTTTAGAGCTTTATTTGTGACTCTGTATTCAATGAATTAATTTTGGCAGTGGCTTTCCATGTTCCGCCTTTGGACTGTTCTCATGTTTCCATTTCATACTGAGATTTTTGAAAAAGTACTTACACGCAATTGTACAACAAAATTAAAATATTTTCCACCGATACAAATTACAGTGAAAGCGCTTATCAGATTTCTAAAGGCTATGAAAGTATTTTAGTACCTTATATACCTTGATGTTCTCGTTCTGTAACACTTCCTTTGAACATTTGATACAGATCATGAAGCCAAACTTATGGGAAAAAAAACTTTGTTTTTCAAGGAGATCAAATGAGAAAAAGACCAAAAAAAAAAAAAAAAGAGACAGATTGGTTAAAGAAATGTGAACAGAAAAATGTATACTGTACCTGTAGTCCCAATATATAAATCAGTGTCTTGTTTGTGATGGACAACGGGCCCAGAATATGTGCCACTTGGACTCTTGGGATGGAGCAGTAAAATGGTACAAAGAGAGCAAACACAGGTGCCAGGCTATGCAAACAAATAAAAAAAAAATCACCATGGTATAATGCTCAATTTACAACACCAACGGCAAATGTCTATCTGAAGTAACACTGCTTATCGTTTTATTTCAGTCTGAAAGCATGATCTTAGATACACAAGTTCGTTTCTATATGTACAACACATCCAAAATAATTTGTACGTATATATAATATTTTATGAGAACTCTAACTATCTAATCTTTGTTAACTCTCCCAAAGCTATTGCAAAGTAGTGGTTTGGCATCTACTAATGAACTATCAGCACTGTGAGAAAATGTAAAGCTGATGCCACGTTTTCTTTTCATGAATGATTTGAAATCTGATGAAAGAAGCGGGACAAACCAAAATCAAGAAACGTTACAATTCATCATGGTAAAATGCAAAATCTTCATGTCAGACTTTGTCCAATAATTACATTTCACTGTAGCACTTGACAAGGCTTGCGCTCTTGTCCTCCCTTTCTCAAATATCTTCCTGATTTTGTCTTAAACCCTGCTTCTTGCTGGTTTACCCATGATTTCTTCCACTTCTCTTCTACCTTCTCCAGGGTTCCACTGAAGACTTTTCTCCTTGCTCTAGTCTCTCTCTGTATACTCCTAAGCCCTTCTATGCCTTCAACTAAAAAAAATGAAGTGAGTCCCCAAGCTGTCTGACTGTCTCCTCACCTTGGCTATGAAATTCGATCTGATACCTTCAACTTGACATACTCAAAAGTCACAAACGTCTTTCTACATGAAGACTTGCTTCTCTTGCATCCATCTCCTAATACTGCCAACAGTATTTGCTTCCCAGAACACAGCTCTGACCATGTCACACCCCTGGTTAAAACCCTTCCTTCCACAGGCTCCCGTATCCAGAGGAAATTCAAACATCAGCAGGAACTAGCAAGCCCTGTGATTCTTTCTTACAGTGTGGTTTCCTACAACCATCCCCTTCTCTCTTCCCCTGATCTGGCCCATCCCCTCTCACCCCTGCCCCATCCAGATGCTCCCTGGGCACCTCAGCCTCTGCTGACTGCTCACTGATGCAGGTTATTCTTTCCACACAAAAGTGTCGCACTTTTCTGCTTAGGAAACTTACGCTTATGGTGCACGACAGAGCTCAGCTCCTCTCCCCAGTGATTTCTCCAACCCTCCTGGCAGTTAGCCACTCTCCTTTGCCCTTGAAGCTACCCCCAGTTTCACTGTTTGAGTGAATCAATGAATCAATCACCTGGGCGCTGTGTGAGAGGCCGCAGGCCGGGTACAGGAGCTCCATCAACACCTCTAAGTAGGAAGCAGCCCCTAACCTCAATGAACTAGCTCCAGGATTGCAAACACACATTCCTACCAGGGTAAGGCAGGAGACATGAGTGAGTCCTATGGTTTGGACACATACTTAACACACATTCTTCATTAAACACTTGTTAATTTAATTAGTCTTTTATTTCCTCGTATTTTGGACGAGTGGCCAAAGAAAAGAAATTACTGCATCATAAGAAAAATGCAAGAAATACTTTTCACTTCCACAATGAAATGTTCTCATTATCATTTCTGTGGAAACAACAGGTCCCTCTAGAACATTTTCCCATCTTTTATAGAGAATATGTTATTAAAAAATCATCCACTGTCCTTTCTACTCTTAAAACAAAAAGCCAACACATGTTGAAAATGAGGTAGATGGCAGCACTCTGAAACTTCTTCTATTGGTACTTGCTGAATGAATGAATTTATCTTTAAAATGGTAAAACCATACAGCAGGATTTGTCTTTTGTTTTAAAAAGTCCCTTTTCTTGCTTTATTATTTTTAATGAGATGAAAACATACAGTTTCATAAATACACTCAAACTATGGCCTATTGGTCTCTTGGTAATAATAAGAAAACCGTATTTTGTTGCACTTGAAGTTTCTAAGGAACATGTCTTTAGGTACTCAATTTATAGAAGGTCTTCTGTTTACATTTAGCAATAAAATGTAAAGAGTGAAGGTATAATAAAACATCTGAAGCAGAGTTCTTGCTTGAGGGTACATTTCGATGTAAACTAAGAAATATTGATAGGAATTTTAATGACCACAGCTCATATCTTACATACCAACAGAAGAAGTTTCAAAATTCCTTAGAAGTTATTCATCACTATGTAGTTTTAAATGATGACTAAATACTAAACTACATCTACCCAATATACAAAAGCACATATTTCAGACCATAGTGGTACAGTGCTCTGCAGAAAATTTCCACTGCTATTTCTATACACACTGAGTGTTATTAGTCACTGACCAGTCTTTCTCTTTTCCTTATTTTACAACAACATTTGTTCTTTATACTGTCAACAGTAACTCAGCTTGACCTTTTCATATTGAGAACAGCTAACTTCTGGAAGTCCTATGTGGCTTAAGCATACAGGGCTGAAGCACAGAAAGGAATACACGATATAAAGGATTCATTCACTAATGTCACTCACATTTGTTGAGTATCTCCTAAATACTCACAACTATGCTTGACAGAACAAATGAAACAGAAGCACTCAGGTCAGGTCACAAATGTCCATCTTACATTTTCTATGGAAAAAGGACAGTGACTCCACTTTTATGGTACAACTAAAGAAATCCTGGCAACTTTCAACAATAAAAATAAGGCTTGTGAACCAATGAAACTATCTAATAATAAACATCAACAGCATCTCAAAGGATGATTACCCTGTCACCTCTTCTTTATACATGTGACTACTCTAATACCAAAAAGAGGGGAGATCCAGTTTGCTAGAACATTTACTTTACCTAGATATCATAAAATAAAAATGCTTTACTTAACAAAAATTATTTTGAAAATTAAAAGACAAAAACCCCACCAGAATGGCTTTTCAACAAAATGAAAAAGTTCTCAACAGTGTCTTCTTCAAGGCTTCTTCAATCCATTTTTTTTCTTTTTTCTCTTTATTTTTTAAATTATGAAGCATGATAACATATTTACAGGAGATTTGGAAAATACAGAACAAAGTTACATATAGTTTTACTATATATTACAATTATTAAGTAGAAAAATTAAGATTTTTGGTTGTAGTTTAGACATCAAACTCTCAAAAATTAATAGAATGGACAGAAAAGTAGAAGGATATAGCAGAGCTGAAAAGCACTATAAATAACTCAATATAATTAAGATCAATACAAATTTCACACAACAACAGGATAGAGATTCTATTCAAGTTCCCACAGACTATAAACCAGGAGACAATGGAACATATTCAGGGACATTAAACAAGGTTCAAAAATTTCATGGTCTAAAGGAGTCTTCAACCAAGTTTTAAAGGAACTAGTTCTGTAAAAGTTTATCACATTGACCAATCAAATCATAAAATCTCTGTATTTCCCCCTCAGAGAATTTTTATACTAGGAGTTACCCTGGTGATCATTTAGTTCAGTACTTTTATTTTACATAGTGGCATGGAGTCTCAAAGAACTTAGGTAAGCGTTACTCCTCTGTTTGACAACGTTTCTCTACGTCTCTTCAGCACGGTAGCTTATAATAACCTCAATGGAATAATACACTGAGAGGCTAAAAGTCCTCAGCACTTTGACAGAATCCTGGAGTGGAAGGGTCTCTGAGGGCACAGAGCCACAAATCCCTACCAAATGATTCAATTCTCTCTACAACATCCCTCCAAACAGACACCTGGTTTATGCAAGCATCTACAGAAGAGATGGATTTCCCAGGTGGCTCAGTGGTAAAGAATCCTCCTGCCAAGGCAGGAGACTCCAGTTCAATCCCTGGGTCGGGAGGATCCCCAGGAGAAAGAAATGGCAACCCACCCCAGTATCCTCGCCTGGGAAATCCCACGGACAGAGGAGCCTGGTGGGCTACAGTCCATGGGGTCACAAAAGAGTTGGACATGACTGAGCACACAAAAACAATGTGTGCCCTTTTTTTTTTAAATGATCCAACTTTTGAGGACAGCTTTCCTATTCTGATTTGAGAGCTGTCTCCTGTGACCTCCTCTTACATGCCTTCCTTTTACCCTCTGGAGTTAGGAAGATTGACACATGCAACCTAAATCCTCTACTGTGATCATGAAGATAATGATCACATCCCTGCCAAGCCTGGACATGCTCAGTTCATTCACTCTTTTCTCCTAAGACCTGGGAGCCAGAGCCCGCACCTCCCGGGCAGGCTCTAGGTCATCCATGCCTTGGCAAAATGCAGTTTCTTGAGCTCACTGAGAATGACCAGATCATCTCTTGTATTCTGAGAGCTCTATTTCCATTAATTTAGCCTGTAAATCAGTTTGCATTTTTATATCCATGTGACATTGTTGGTTTAAACTGAGTCAATTAAAACTTGAAGGTGAACAGCACAGGTCTGTGTGCATAACAGGTGATTCTAGCTGTAAGATGCCCCCTTCAACCCCTCCCTTGTTAACATGGGTTCATGCAGTCACTGATCCAGTCGGTTGGTCTCCTGCCTAAAAACACCAACTAATCATCATACACATGCAAAAGAGCATTTTCCTCCACTCACCACAGAAACTTCTATTTCTTTCTCATTAAGCTGCTGATAAGATACAGAATGAGTAAACTACTCCCTGCACCAAGTTTCCAGGCAGAATTGGCAAAATTGACATTTTTCCCTTAAAACATGTTAACACTCATACTTCACATGTAATATGGATACAACCTCATCAGTAGCTATATTCCTTCCCCACCCCCACCCCCACCCCCC
>SJXQ01008788.1:55863-157974 GCA_006408695.1 Aepyceros melampus
TTTATAGAAAAATTTATAAAGTTCCATAGATATCAACAACTCATAAATTCCAAGGGGTTTTTGGATAACCCTTTTCTTAAAAAAAAAAACTAACAGAAAAATTTCACTTCCCATTAAAAAAAAAGTGCACACGCACACATGAGGCTAGCTGATCACTACTATGCTCAGTCACAGGGTGACAGGAAAAAAAGCCACCACCATAAAAGGATGTCTGGTAATCTCCCTTAAAACAACATGCCAAGGTTAACCTACTTCAGTCTGGGCGAATACTGACTGCTGCTACACAGGGGCCCCAACAAGGCACTGAGAGGTAAGTAACAGATATTTTGCTTTTTCCAACAAATTCTTGTAAGTTAAGAAAAACTTTGAACGTCTAGTTAAGGTTTAAAGTAAAGAATCTTTTTAACAAAAAGCGATAAACATTTTTATCATCAGAAATCTTATCATGCATATAGTTGAGACTCTCTGATGACTGGCAGTTCTAATAAGCTGATATTAAGCTAGGTGAAGGCAGTGAATTGGACCAGAAATACCTTTGCCAAATAAAATAGGGCTTACTTTGTATTTCTGTGCGAACTCACAATTACAAAAAACAGTATCAAGTAATCAGCAAATACTGCCAGTATTTCAGAATACTTTATGAAGGAAAAGAACAAAGTTATTGTAGAATGGAGTATTTCTACACATAAATGTACTGTGATGAAGTTATTCAGCACAATTGAAAAGTTAGTACATGCTACTGTTTGACCAGGGATCTATGTACAAAAAAGTCTTTCCTGTATTTCTGTTACTTCTCTACTTTTATACTTTCTATTATTTCTCATGAGAGACTCTCAATAGTCAAATTCCTGGAGCAAAGGGTACACATTAAAAAAAAAGAACTTTAATTAAAATTGATATTTTTCAGTTTACAGAAATATTTACTCTCCCACCAGTGGCAGACAGTCTGGGCTTCACTGCTTCTCTGACAACATGAGTATTTTAATTCTAAATATAAACTGTTAATCTAATAAGTGAAAAATGAACAGCGCTTGTTTGCTTTATGTTTATCTAAAGATCAGAAAGGCTAAACACAGCTCGGTATTTTCTTCCTAGAACTTCGTATGCATAAAAAATATCATGAAACAATGAACTAGGTGCAGTGAACTGCCAATATTTGTGTCCAGGTTGGGAACGGAGGTGACAGAAACTCCTAGTAACATGTAAGCTGTGCAGAGACTTCCTCTAAAGGAGGGTGTGCTTTTTGAGGGGGAGGGTCCTGCTCTAAGTATGATATAGGATAGTAGTTAAGAGCATGGGCTCTGGAGTCGGGCTTGGGCTCTCTTATTTACCAGTTGCGTGACCCTGGACATATTGCTTCTTGGGCTTCATCTGCCTCACTTGTAAAATGGGGAGTAACCATACTGCCCAGTCCTTGGGTGTCATAATAAGTGCTATATAATATTGGTTGTCATAGAAAGCACTGGAAAACTGCCTGCTAGCCTTGGTCTCTCCTCCCTCTGCCCATTAACCCACTGAAGGATGAATCCAATAGGCAAAGTTTCCCTGCCCTACCACTTCTGTGTGTACTTTCTTCTTGAACTTGTTTCGAGATCTTTAGGGAATATTTCACATGGAGACTGAGTCTGTGGATGTCTCTACACCTGACTGTGCTGCTGGCTGGACTTTGCATCTGCTAGGACGTCAGTGCATGTTTTCTCTTGGGGGTTAACCGTAGATCTTGGACACGACACTGCAAACAGCACACGGCTCCAGAAAGCATCCTCACTCACTAGGCTCACATACCATGTGAGTGGTGGGAATGCCTTTGATAAATTACTTTCAACTGGCTTCTAAGAGCTTCTCAGTAACATGACCAGTCATTTAATGGAATAAATATCAACTCCGGTCACTATGACTTTTTATTCATTTATGCTTTTCATAGGCATTGATTAGCTATCTGTGGCTGGCCAGATCTGAAACATTCTAGGAGATAAAATGAGATAAAATCGGCATTCTTTAAAAGTTTACAACTAAAAAAAGAGCTCCCCACCCAGTAAAGGAGTTTGGCAGGGACAACAGTCTCTCTGCTACAGTTAAGGGCCTCCTGCAGCTGCTAAAAGGTCCTGGTTGTGTATATGCTAGGATGTGTAGTATCCCCCAGTCCATACAGCATCCCAGCCTCCCAAGATGTTTGTAAAACAAAGGGATTCAATGGCAGATGAAATAACTAACATGCTAATCCCCTGAAAAACCACAGAGGTATCTGGAAAGCCTGAACAGAGAAATAAAAATATTCTGTTAAATATCTGCAAATACTTAACAAGCGTAAGAGCCGTCCTAGGTATTCACCTTCTCTTGGTGGAAATTTCAATCCAAACTGTTTTCATAGACATCCTGTTTAAGCCAGTAAAGTCTAAATTCATTTATGAAACTTACTTGCACTAAAATATGCTACAAATAAATTAATGAACTCCTTATTGATAGCAACTTATTCTTCTCCTTCCCTCTCTTGTCCCATCTCCCCAGCCCTTCTCTTCCCTCTGGTTCAGGCAGGTGTATGAGCTTATATGTGTTAAAAGTTCTGAGATGTCTTCCTATTTTACTTGTTTCCTACCAGTAATAGCAGATCAGGCTGGAAATAGGAGAGGGGGCTAAAATGTATTATGCTGAATGTCATTCCTGGAGCTGATCTGCCAGGAGTAAATCCTGACGCTTAACAGCTGTGTCTCGAGGCGAGACTCGTAAGCGCTCTCTCTGTTCCTTGGTTTCACCACTGGCATCGGATTGGGGAAAGCTTTTTGAGAGTCAGGAAGTGAATATACCTAGGGAGCCCCAGGCACTGGCTGGGAAGCAATCTATGCTACATATTACTGGCTACTTTTATTCATCAAACGCACCCTGTAGTCTAATAAAGAAACTCCGACTGAGGATCAAGAAAGCTGGGACTCTGCTACTTCTTAATGGGTATTTACTGAGCACCAGTGATGGGCCAGCTGGAGAGAACACCAAATTAACAACACAGCCCCCACTCTTAGGACTCACAGGCTAGCAGGACCAGGAAAAACGAAACAAAACAAGAAAGCAGCAGAGATGCCAGTCCAGGGCGCAGGGCCCTGGCGAGGGCGCCCACGCCGCCAGTCTGGAGGGCGGGCGGGGCCGAGGGGGAGAGAGCAGGGCGAGTCAGGGAAGCCTCCAGGGGCAGCCGATTCTGAACAAAGGCCTGAGGAAAGAGAGCAGGGGCGGAGGATGCAGGCCGGGCCAGGAGGCGCCAGATAGAAGGAAGAGGACCAGAAAGGAAGAGAGCTGTGAGAGAGCACAGGTTATCAGCAGCCATTTCAGCAGGGCCCGAGCTCGAGGTCACAGGAGGGAAGACGGCCAGAGATCCAGCTCAGAGGGAAGCGGGGCCCGATCACGAAGGAAATAGTGTGTCACCACAGACAGCGTGCAGTCTGCCCGGGGCCAGAGGGCACCGTGCGAGCCGGCGCGGGCTGCAGCTGCAGCTGCAGAGAGAAGAGAGGGTGGCTGAGGCTGGCAAAGCAGAGGCAGCCACACGCACCCAGGCGGACAGACAGACGGGCGCGGGCAGGGGGAGGAGCACAGTAGGCTGAAGGCCCAGGAACCGCTGGCTGGCAAGGCACCTGTCCTGCGGGGAGGACCCCTGAGCGAGAGATCTAATCTCTCTGGGATTCCCTTTATCCATAACATAAGGATGTGTAACGTTTCTGACTAATTTCCATGAGATAATAGAGATGAAATGCAAAATTTTAAACTCCCTCAGACTTTAAGGAGAAAAGGTACCTACTATTTCTGGAAACATTTTGGATTCGGGGGATAAAGGTTAATATCAGCCCTTCTTTATAAGGAGTCTTTATATATTTATATACATATATTTATGCAGTTGATTATCTTGCATATAGGTCCAACATGCCACATAGAAATGGTCTTTGTCTTCCTTACACTGAAAAGCATATCAGGGTGGGAATTTTTTTTTCTTCCAGTTCTTAAACAATATGCCACATATTTTGAGTCGTCAGTGCTACTACCTCCTTCTGTCTTCATCTCTGAAGACCTTCATATCATTTGAGTCAGTATTCAAGTTGCCAAAAAGCCACAGGAGGAATAAATAATCAGTGAAAGGTGAAAGAAAAATAGCCAGACTATATAAAACCCCAAATGTGCAAGTGGTGTTTAAGCAGGTAACACAGGTCAGGCACCTTTCACTTTCCCATCAGTTCCTTCACTTTCCCATCAGTTCCGACGTAGGTGTTTACAGAAGGTGCAGCATCTCCATGGGGTTCAGGACACCACAGAGGCACAAAGAGGAAAGGACAGACCAGCCAATGATGGGGTGGTTTTTGTTTCTGAAGATGTACCCCAAGCACTGGCCTGTACCTGACCCTGGGCAGACCTACCGAGAGGCAGTCAGGACCAGACCGTGTCCTGGGGTCAGCTGCAGGGTCACCCTTCCACAGACCAGAGAAGGCAAGCGAGCCCCCCAGGAGGCAGGAAGGAGAGCTGATATCAGACACACTGACCGCAGATGACAAGACTCCTGACATACACACCCTGGCGCACTGGGGGCAGGGGGGGTTTCCTCGGAGACATGGAGGCAGCTATCAGCCTGCTTTCACATGGAGGCAGCTATCAGCCTGCTTTCTGGACGGTGTTCCCTGTATATCCTCCCCCAGAATCAATCTTGGACACGGCTACCAATTCAGGACTCAAAGTTGGTTGGGGGGGGGGGGGGGAACACCACCTGAAAGCATAGGAAGATTTCTTTGACTAGGTGATCGGGTGTGGGCAGACTATCACAGCGGTTCAGAGTGGCCTAGAACAGGCACCTGGCCAGGCCCGCAGAGGGAAGCAAGGTTGGGCCTGTGCAGTTCGCCTGTCCGTGCCTTGGGGCTCTCTCCACAATCAGAATGACAATCAGGAATGACTCTCCGGCTCCTATCTTGCAAGGTGGGCTTCCCTTGTGGTTCAGCGGTAAAGAATCTTCCTGCTAATGCAGGAGGTGCAGGTTTGAACCCTGGGTCGGCAAGATTCCCTTAAGGAGGGCATGACAACCCACACCAGTGTTCTTGCCTGGGAAATTCCATGGACAGAGGAGCCTGGCGGGCTATAGTTCACAGGGTTGCAACTGAGGCAGACGTGACTAATGACTAAATTTTGCAGGGCAGTGGGGACACACAGCTGACCGAGTGGTTCTCACCCTGAAACAGGTCCAAGCCCCTGACAAATATGTATAAAAATCGGGTAACTGGAGAAAGCAACAGTGATTGCTTTCTTCCATGGAGTGTGTTTGTCGTCATGCGTGCTAAGTTGCTTCAGTCGTGTCTGACTCTGCGGCCCCATGGACTGCAGCCCTCCAGGCTCCTCTGTCCGTGAGATTCTCCAGGCAAGAGTACCGGAGTGGGTGGCCACACCCTCTTCCAGGGGTCTTCCTGACCCAGGGACTAAGCCCGCATCTCTTGTGTCCCCTGCATGGCAGGCAGGTTCTCTACCACTAGCGCCACCTGGGAAGCCCGAGCATTTGTCCTGCTGTCCTGAAACACCTGTGCTCGTCTGTTTCCCCAGGAGACAGAATCCTTGTCCCTTTGAGTCTGGAGTCTTTCTCTGCCCACTCCTTTCCCAGGGACTTTCTTTTCCCCCACTTAGAAATCTTTCCTCAACTTTAGCCCTCTTCAACAAAATAACCAAAGGACAGTGTATCAACAGAAATCAAAGAATCAGATCAGACAGCACACATCATTTAACAACAGACAAATATCATTTGCCTCTGCACGTCTACTCTGGGGCTCCCTGGGTTGTTTTTGAAAGTGTGCTCCAGGAACTTCCTCTCTGGTGCAGGCCACTGTGGGCACTTTGACTCAGACCATCTCAACGTGTAAACACGGTCCTGAGCAGACTTCACCTCACACAGAAGTCACCTCTTAGCAACGATACTGTCAACATGCTTTGACCCATTTGGTTCATTGCTAAGGCCTGAAATTAAAATTACTACAAGATTAAGCCCTTCTCATTTTAAGTGTAGATGATTATTAAGCGAATACGTCTTAGGGGTAAAGGTGACATTTCAGGAATCTTAGAGCTAAACTCTAAAAGGCAGTATTCCAGCATTTACTAGATCTTTGAATATAATGAAGATTTTATTCTGCTTCTGCCACAAATGAAAGCTAAGACAATAATTATCCAAGCAAGTAAGCTGAGATTGCAGAAAGTATGTATCATACCCTGTGAAGAAAATCACAATGGCCTCCAAGTTGGTATCCAGGGTAAATATTTCTAGAGTACAAACCATATTAGCTCTTGGACAGTTTTCTGAAATACTAATAAATGAGTTTTGAGGGGGCTTTTTATTTTTTCCTTTCTGTGGCTAGAAAGAACTCAACAGTTCATGTCAACATGTCCGGTTATGCAAAAATGAGATGATAGTGTCTTAAGAAACGCTCGCCATTCTAATTAGTAAGGAAATCAATCTACAGAAAACCACACACACAGGCCCACTCCCAAAAATGTAAGTGAAAATACTTTCGAGGATATTCCTATTTTGCTGTGGAAGAACTTGCTGTTATATGTTAGGATAACAGTAAAGTTAAAAGGATCGATATTGAGTGGCAGAGACAAAACTGAGACAGCCTCCTTTGCTTATTAAGAAAAACTTTCAGAGGACTGGCACAGATGGCTGCCCTGTGGTTCCTTGGGTGGAACCTGAATAAGGACCCACACTTCCCGCAGCCCAGGTACATCTGCGCCCTCAGGGCAAGGCTTGCGACCCTCATCCTTTCAGGTGTAAGGCACAGGGGACAGCTTAGCGACATGGTGCGTCTTTTCATCAGAAAGCTTCACAATGAAACTGTAACTATTAGAGGTTCAAGTACTCTAAGGAAAAAAGACTTAGAGTAAGCACTTCTTTGTGCTTTTCTCAAGGCAATAAAAAGACAAGCCATAGGACTTTCAAGTACAACTCAGTATATCTAACCTCAATAACACATCAGATGCTGTTGTCTTAACAATTATGAAAAATGTTTTTAAAATTCAGTCTAAAATAAACAAAGAGGTAAAGAAAGGAACAATTTGGTTATGACTAAAAGAGGAAGGATTAGAAACAGTTAAAAGGGGAATTTAGAATGCAAAAGTTGATAAAGGAGCATTGTAATGCAAAGAGCAAGCAGAACCCAGTGTGTCAATGATATAACACCTCATTCGGACAAGAGCACATTCCCTACATCCATTTGTTATCAGGCTTAGTCCTCGGACATTAAAAGGTATCATGTCTGAATTTTCAGAATCTGGAGGATGGAGGGGGCACTAGAAAGCCATTTTTCCTGAATAAAAGCATGGAGTAAGTCGAGGTTCAGAAAAGTAATCCTGAATCCTAAAAGGATTAAAGAAAGGGACAAAATAGGGTTTCTAAGGGAATATGATAACAAATTGGGATTGCCTGATTGCCTGATACAGGAACAGGATAACAGTTCCCATGAAAGGATTTTTCTCTCAATTTGAAAAACATAAAATGGACTAAAACTATAGCATTAATAATAACACTGGGTAAACACCACCAAAGGTACTATAATACTAGAGCTGCTGACCAATGGAATCAACCTTCCCAGAGGTTGCTAAAGAGCCAAACGCACACATTCGGAAACAGCCCACATTCCCCTTTACCCGAGAGCCCCTGGGTCAGGGCACCTGCACGTCCGCCTTGTGCAAGGGCCTTTCTCTGACTCGGGACGGGCCTCTCTGCAGTCTCCCCTCAGGGCTCTATGACGCAGCATCCACCGGCCTGGCCTGGACCTGGGAAGGCGCCTCTCCTGGAACGGCTTCTGCTGAAAGAACCGCCCGCCCGCTCCAGGGCGGCTAGGCCACGTGTGCCCCGGCTGTCTGTGCACAGGTGAGGACGGCCCTGACGCCTCGACCACCCTGAAACCACAGACTCTCGGTTCTTGAGAGGCAGCACGGAGCGGCTGCCCCTGCCGAGTGCTGGACGGGTAGGAGGCTGGAAGCCAGCAGGGGAGGGAGAAGAATCCAGCGCGTCCTCTACCTTCTCTGAGACGGGTCACCTCGAGGGCAGAGTAGGCAGGTGCTGGCCACACCTGGCTGCCAGGGCGGCTGGGAGGTGTCTTCCAGATCAGACTTAAGGTAGGCACCCAGCAACAACTCAGGCCTGAATTTGAATAAAGAATACTCGGGTGAGCTCTGAAACGCAGGTCAGAGGACACGCTTTGGCAAGAGCTGAATTGTAAATTTTTACTCACATTAAAAGGAAGTATTACCTATTTACTCATTTCATAAGTTAATTCATGTTCAGTGTTAAAATTGAAAAGGTATGAATGGAACTCAAAATTTACTTGTACAAAATGATGTGCTGGCCTCTGTATCCACACACGAATGTGTGTGTAAATAGCTGCTTTTCTTCTTTCCAAAGTGGCCTGACGTGGAATCTGCTTTCCCTACTTAACATTATTCCCCGTCTGGAAACAGGCATCTATGTAGTCATTTTCAGTGGCCGTGTCCTATCCTATTCCACCATAGGGCCATAAACTAACCAATTGCCTAATGATGGACATCTGATTTGGTTGCAAACTTTCACACTTAAAATTTGACACTGTTTTAAACATCTTTTCCTTAGGATAAAATGTTCTGAAAACACTGCCTTGTGTGTTTCATCCATCAAAAAACATTTATTTTTGGATGCTGTATTTCACTCAGTGAATCAGTTGGCCATGCTTTTACAACTGGTGGGCAGTGATACATTCTCAGAGTCAGTGTAACTTTCCTAATCTCTACAACCATTATTATTCATATGGAGAATTAGCAGACTCTACAGTGTTTTTTTTTTTCCCCACCGTGTATTTCAAAGGCAGTTCCCAGGAACCTGCTTTGGAAGATTCCTCAAAATAAAATTTAAATGTTGAGATTTTCAGAAAAAAGTTTTTTTCACAAAAATTCAAAAACTAAAAGTAGCTCTTGATGCCTGTTCCTGCAACCTGTGCCTGGAATTTCTACCTCTCTATGTCCAGACTCAGTTTCTGCAAAGTTGCTTTTCATACTAATGGATAAAGTTTCTTCTATTTTTATTTCATAACTGCAATTCCACGATTTCCCCTTCGAGAATCACTCCATTCCATACACACTCCCCCACCAAAACACACAAAATATAAAGCCCATACTTATGGGGTGGGTTTTATTTGGATTTCTAATTCATCAATAACTCCATTTATTTTTTATTACTTTCTTCTATTTTGGGGATGGGGGCAAACTCAGTTCTTTTCTAGCTTCTTGAGCTATATATTAATTTAGCTACTTTAAATTTTTTAAGAAATAAATGCCTTCAAAGCTTTGCATCAATCTTGGGTTAACTCTTTAGCTGCGCTCCACTCCACCGTTTTATAATATTTTTGCCCTTTAGTAGTAAGAACTTCAAAATCTGCATTGTGATTTCTTAACCCATAAGTTCCTTAGAAAAATATATTTCTTTCTTTTTTATTTTAGAAGAATATATTTCTTTCTTTTTTATTTTAGAAAAATATATTTCTAGAGTCCAAGTTGATTCTTTGACTTATTTTTGGTTTCTAGTTTAGTCGCACTGTGCCACTCACAGGGAATGGGAGCTGCTGTTGTGCTATGTTGTGTTAGTTGCTTAGCTGTGTCTGACTCATTGCGACCCCATGGCCTGTAGCCCGCCAGGCTCCTCTGTCCATGGGGTTCTCCAGGCAAGAATACTGGAGTGGGTTGCCATTTTCTTCCCCAGGGGATCTTCCTGACCCAGGGACTGAACCCAGGTCTCCTGCACTGTAGGTGGATTCTTCACCACCTGAGCCACCAGGGAAGTCCTTACTCACAAGGAATGTGAGCTGCTTGCTAATGATATTTTGAGACTTTGGAGACATGTCTCATAACTGAGTAAAAGGTCAAACTTGCAAAGAATTCTAATATGCTTTAAGCACAAATTCTGTTAGCATTTAAGTCCTGTTGGGTTAATCTTCTCCTTTTTACCTATCATATTGTAATAAAAATGTGTAAAACTCTCCCATTACAGTTGTGGATTTGACAATTTCTCCTTTAAATTCTGTCAAATTTTGCTGTTACATGTAAAATTCATGATTATTTTTATGTCCTTGAACTATTCCTTTGAACTTGTGTAGTGAATTTTTTTGTTTCTATTAATATTGATTGTGCTTTGAATTCTATTTTTTTCTGATGTTAATATTGCTAGTCTAGCTTTCCATTGGTGGATTCCTTATCACTGAGCTACCAGTATATGGCTGGATTTTTAAAAATCCAAACTGATAGTCTCTGTCTTCTAAGAGGTGATTCAATGGTGATTCAGCTGGTAAAGAAGGTGCCTGCAATGCAAGAGACTAGAGTTTGATCCCTGGGTCAGGAAGATCCCCTGGAGAAGGGAATGGCTACTTACTCCAGTATTTTTGCCTGGAGAATTCCATGGACAGAGGAGCCTGGTGGGCTATAATCCACAGAATCACAAAGAGTCAGACACGACTGAGCAACTAACACTTTCACTTTCAACTTTTTGGGGCTTCTCTGGTGGCTCAGATGGTAAACAATTTGCCTACAACACAGGAGACCTGATTCGATCTCCTGGGTCGGGAAGATCTGCTGGAGAAGGGAATGGCTACTACTCCAGTATTTTTTTTTAATTTATTTTTAATTGAAGGATAATCGCTTTACAATGTTGTGTTGGTTTCTGCCATACATCAACATCAATCAGCCATGGGTGTGTGTGTGTGGGGGGGGTGTGTGTGTGTGTATTCCTTCCCTCTGGAACCTCCCTCCCACCTCCCTCCCTATCCCACCCCTCTAGTTGTCACAGAGCCTTGGTTACACCAAATTCTACTCTAGTATTCTTGCCTGGAGAATCCCATGGACATTAGAGCCTGGTGGACTACAGTTCACAGGGTCTCAGAGTCAGACACAGCTAACACTTTTTCAGGTCAATGTATTTAAATTTGTTGTGACACATTTCCTTTCTTCTTATTTTGTTTTTTTCTACCTACCATTTTCATCCTTTGCTTTTCCCCAGAGTCTCCTTTTCTGTCTTCCCTTGATTAATAAAAAGTTATATTTCCTTTTTCGCTCCCATTTGCTTTAGGTTGTAGTCATATATTTTCATGATTAACCAATCAAGACTGTAGGTAATACACACCTATGACATTAGTGCAGTCCTCGCAGAACCTCCTTGTTCTGTCGGTATCACGGTTTTAAGATGGTTACAGAGACTGACTGTTACAGAGCTTCCACTTCATTTAATACAGCAGTTGGAGATGCAGATGTCTAGCCAGTGTTTTCTCGCCTGGAGAATCTCAGGGACGGGGAAGCTGGTGGGCTGCCGTCTATGGGGTCGCATAGAGCCGGACATGACTGACGCGGCTTAGCAGCAGCAGCAGCCAGTGTTTTGATAAGGCTAGAAACAGAGCTCTTCCCTTTAACATACAGTACCATCATTACTAGATATATCGACTTCTCCCTCAGTTACAGTGCCTTTCAGATGAGATTTTATGCATGGAGACCTACCACAAAATTATTTTCCTTCTAAAAATAACTTTACAGGGGACTTTCCTGGCAGTCCAGTGGTTAAGTTTCTGCACTTTTAATGTAGCGGGGCTTGAGTTCAATCCCTGGTCGGGGAACTAGGATCCCACAAGCCATGTAGTATGGCCATAAAAAAAGAAAAATCTTCACAGAATTTATTGCTCTGCTGTTTCTTAGTTTTAACAAAGTTCCTCCTCATATATGGATTTTTATTGTAGGAGTTTTTCTCTCTCCATCTTAGACATTATTTATAATAAGAAAAGAGGTAGAAATAATCCAGGTATTCATCAAGGGCGTAGGGAAGCAAATTATGCATTACTGCTGGAACACTTCAGAATACGTATTAAATGTCTACGTAAGATCTACACATATGACAAAGAAAGACACAGACGACCCTGATACATGAACACAGGAAATGAGCAAAACAGAACATAAATACCACGTGTGTAATTTTTCCTACTGTTTGCACACGAGAGAATGCACACTGCACACATCAGTGGGGCGCCTGCAGAGTGATACACTTTAACACTAAAATTCTCCCCCAAAACACTTTTTTCTTTCTCTTTTTGTTTCTTTTTCTTCTTCTTCTTCTTTTTTTTTGTTGTTTTTGTCATGGTTGTCGTGGTCATGGTCTTCATCTTCTTCTTTTCTTAAAGAAAACCTAACTTTCAGTTCCGAACAAAGGCCTTAGCTTGTTTCTCATAATTTTTGGGTTAACACAAATCAGACCACTGTGGTAAGTTCGTATTTCACTACATAAATGTGTGACTGATTTCATTTCCTGGCAGTGATATGCATTTGACAAAAAAAAAAGTCCAACTGATATTCAATTTAAAAGCAAAGTTTTACGCTTTCTGAAGTGTGGGGTGCTTTACGTGATTTTACTCTACCAAATAATGATCCAAAAAAACAAAGGGGAAATTTCTGCCTAAAAAGTTAGTGCATTCCCTTGTTACAAAAATACATTTGCCCTGTTTAAATGGTTCTATTTCCTTTGCCAGAACTTTCCCAAAATGACCAAATTTTAAGATTAAAAACATAAATTTCAGTCTCTGCTCCTCCTGTTATAATACAGTATGTAACTACATTACATACAGATTTTTGAAAATTATGTAAATTTTGACATTTTAAGTTAAATCTCAAGGAGTTAGTTTATATCACTTTTAGTTAAATATGCTTTCTGTTTTATTTCTATTTTAAAACTTTTTTAAATAAAAAAAAATTTTTTTTTTTGCTTCACTGCTCAGCATGTGGGATCTTAGTTCCCCAACCAGGAATGGAACCTGTGCTCTCTGCATTGAAGCTCCAGGTCTTAACCAATAGAAGTCCCTAAAAATGCTGCAATTTTTTTTTTGACTGGCAGTCTTTATTTTAATGTTTGTCTTTAAAGCTATAAATTTCCCTATAATCAGAACGTTTAGTTGTATCCCACAGATTGGTGGCACTAGTGGTGAAGAACCTGCCTGCCAATGCAGGAGATTTAAGAGAATGCTTTTAATAAAACATGCCCTTCTTGGTTTTTTTAGAGATCCTGAACACGACTGACGGATATAAAAATGGACAATTTTACTACATCCTCTGCAGCTTCTCTGGAAAGTGACTGTGATCTCTATGCCCACCACCAGACGGCCAGGATCCTCATGCCGCTGCATTATAGCATCGTCTTTGTAATTGGGCTTGTGGGAAACTTACTGGCCTTGATTGTCATTATTCAAAACAGGAAAAAAATCAACTCAACCACTCTATATTCAACCAACTTGGTGATTTCGGATATACTTTTTACTACGGCTCTGCCTACACGGATAGCCTACTACGCGCTGGGCTTTGACTGAGAATTGGCGATGCCCTGTGTAGGATAACCGCTCTTGTGTTTTACATCAACACATACGCAGGTGTGAACTTCATGACCTGCCTGAGCATTGACCGGTTCTTTGCTGTGGTGCACCCCCTGCGGTACAATAAGATAAAAAGAATTGAACATGCAAAATGCATCTGCATATTTGTCTGGATTCTGGTATTTGCTCAAACACTCCCGCTACTCATAAACCCTATGTCAAAACAGGAGGCTGAAAGGACTACGTGCATGGAATATCCAAACTTCGAGGAAACCAAATCCCTCCCCTGGATTCTGCTAGGTGCCTGTTTCATAGGATACGTACTTCCGCTTGTCATTATTCTTATCTGCTATTCTCAAATCTGTTGCAAGCTCTTTAAAACTGCCAAACAGAACCCGCTAACTGAGAAATCTGGGGTCAACAAAAAGGCTCTCAACACAATTATTTTTATAATTGTTGTGTTTGTTGTATGTTTCACCCCTTATCATGTTGCAATTATTCAACACATGATCAAGAAGCTTCGTCTTCCTGGTCTCCTGGAATGTAGCCAAAGACATTCATTCCAGATATCTCTGCACTTTACAGTATGTCTGATGAACTTCAACTGCTGCATGGACCCTTTTATATATTTTTTTGCATGTAAAGGGTACAAGAGAAAGGTCATGAAGATGCTGAAACGTCAAGTCAGTGTATCAATTTCCAGCGCTGTGAGGTCAGCCCCTGAAGAAAACTCACGTGAAATGACAGAAACTCAAATGATGATACATTCCAAGTCTTTAAATGGAAAGTAAAAAAGAAAGGAGTCTTGGATTTACACCAAAGTAGACTGTATGTTGACCTTTGCAAGACTTTTCTTATGACAAGTGTTAGACTTCCAATTCGGATTCTTTTTAATTCCTTTCACTGGGCACTATTTCTCACCTCTAACTTGGAAGTAAACTGATATATATATATATATATATATATTTTTTTTTTTTTTACACTCAAGAACAACATTCAGCAAAATTCTCATTTGTAATGAAATAGTATACCTTTAAAAGGGAGGATATTTTAGTAAGTCTCAGTGTAAAAAGAAAAGTTCTGTGTTAACAAAAAACTAAATCATTAATGTTCCTCACCAATAATTCAAAAAAAGAAAAAAGACTATCAAAATTGTATACTGCCAGTGTAGAAATGTTAATATTGTAATATTCCCTTTCTATCTCTCTTTTTTTGTACATTTCAATTCATGTTTCTTTCAATGTTAGACTTTACCTCCTCGACAATAACTTTTTTTTTCCTGAGTCATAAATTTTCGTCTCAAGAAACTTGTTTTTGAATAAAGAGCTAGATGCTACAAAATTATGAGTATGTCCTTCAATGCTCACTGTGAACTTTCAGCAAAAGTTACAGGGAAGAGGAAACTAGCAGTAGGCAGATTTTGGAGCAAAGCCTTATTATGATGATGGTGACGAAGGCAATGAAAGCCCTTCCCAAGCAGCCAGCACAGGGTTCAAGGGCCACTGCCCAGGAACATGACAAGGATCTCATATGGAAAGAGGGTCTACTTGCTAAATGCTTCTTAAGAGTTAAAAATATATATATGTATGCAAATAGGCTTGGTTTTTCTTGGGTCCCTAGGGGATGGTATCTTATTTATACAGAAGTTGGCAGTACCCTGTATCTGTATTTCAGTGGGTTGGTTACCAGGAAGGGTACAGAGGATGAGCAGTGGGGGTGTAATTGTGGCTTGCCTTATTAAGATGCAGAGTAAAATGGAAAATCACGAACTTCAAAGTCACCAGGATTCTTCACAACATTATCGTTGTTTAGTCACTAAGTCATGGTCTGACTCTTGTGACCAAACAGAAATACCTCTGTATAACCTGGGTTCGATTCCTGGGTCAGGAAGAGTCCCTGGAGAAGAGAACGGCAATCCACTGCAGTATTCTTGTCTGGAGAATCCCATGGACAGTAGCCCACCAGGCTCCTCTGAGCACGGGGCTGCACAGAGTCGGACACGACTGAGCGACTTAACACTTTCTTTACAAGTAGCACGGCTCCCCAAGTACAGTAACCCATCTGCCAGCTCAGACAGGCTTCAGTGGATCCCTCAACTACCTCAGGACAGTACCTATGTTAGCAATGACTCCACATTTGATAACTAAAGAAATGAAATGGTATATGATGGATCATACTTAAAATTTTTATTAGGCTTTATATCCTGGAAATTCTTTTAAAGTCTTACCGTACTCACTTTCAGATTTTATCCTGTAAGAAAACTAATCTTAATGGTTGATTCAATACCATTTACTGTGTACTTTCAGATTTGTATTGTGTTAACTTCACAGATAGCTTAAAGCCATTGTAAAAACAGCCACTGGTCTTTGTGACACCTTATGGAGATCGATGACCTCATGGATAGAAGCCAGGAACTTAGGGCTTCTTCATCTATAAACTTTTCCAAGTGAAGAAGAAAAAGGGCAAAATATTACATTTTATGCAAGGTGGCACTTATGTAGACATTTGAGTTTGATTCCCAAAGAGAAACCATTGTGAAAGTCGCTAAATGAAAACTAGAAACAAGTTTCCTGAATTTCAGAGCATCTTTACAAGTTGGATGACTGTGTTCCAGCACAGACTACTGTGTGTATGAGCCAACATGCTGCTTCGTAGTAGATGACAGAGCCCTCTTTGTGCTAACAGCGTCAGTTCTTAAGATCCTTCAAACAAGACAGTAAATATCTATGTCACTTGACAAAGGAATAACACGCTTTTTTCACAACAGTCTTCTGCCTGCTCCTTCCACTATACCACAAGTCTATATGAACGATTTTATCCAATGATCAGAAGCCATACTGCCAAAATGGTAAACTTTAAACCTACCTCCAATTAATCTTTTTTAAAAAGGTCTGTACTCTAATCAAACTCAGTTCTTTGTTGTCCTCTGAAAGGACCTTACTGCTCATTTCATTCATGAAGCCATGGTTCCTACACGGCCTTGGAGCACCCTCACAGTCTTGTATTATTCGTTGCTGCTGCTGCTAAGTCGCTTCAGTCGTGTCCAATTCTGTGCGACCCCTAGACGGCAGCCCACCAGGCTCCGCCGTCCCTGGGATTCTCCAGGCAAGAACACTGGAGTGGGTTGCCATTTCCTTCTCCAATGCAGGAAAGTGCAAAGTGAAAGTGAAGTTGCTCAGTCATGCCCGACCCTCAGTGACCCCATGGACTGCAGCCTAGCAGGCTCCTTCGTCCATGGGATTTTCCAGGCAAGAGTACTGGAGTGGGTTGCCACTGCCTTCTGGCTTTGGGTTTGTTTCCCATGAATTTCCCTTAGGAGTAGGTAACCTTGGAAAACAAAGTCAATGATGTATAATATTTGTATTCTGTTACAGAAAAATAGGAGGTGGCCTTATATATCACATATTATTTGAAAATCACAACCTCTAAGTCCTTCTATATTGACCAGGTGATATATTATTAACAATTTTAAATAATAACAGGGAGGTAGGAAGAATACATCTAAGAAAGCTGATAGCTACAAGGCAGCTAACCATATCTCCTCTTCCATAATTTTATTTTTATTTCTAAAAGGATCATTTGGTTAATTAAAAAAAAAAACAACTCTCAAAGCTACTTAGCTTGAGTCAGTATAAATACGGAGACTCTTCAGTGACAGTACAGGAGGGTACAGAATAGTAAAGGTTAGATTTTAGAAATGACATCAGGTATACATGAAGAGTGCAATTGGTCCAGGAATTATGTAATGTCTTCCTTTTCACAATCTGTGAAACAGGATGAACAGACTGTATTGCCCACACTTTATAAAGAAATTCAAATTCAGGAAAGGAACCTGGTAAATTAAGAGACAGGGAGCAACAGGAATGTAACCCTAACTTAATGTCTCAGTCATAAAAAGAACTGAATCACACAGACTCAGAGAAAAAGTATGAGAAGGCAGGTTTAATTATAGGCCAGCAGGTCATCCAACCCTTATACAGGACAAATAACCAAGAGAGGGAAGACTACAAACTCCGGCTGTGAGTTCCCCATGCTGGGAGGGATTGGGGGCAGGAGGAGAAGGGGACGACAGAGGGTGAGATGCTGGATGGCATCACTGACTCGATGGGCGTGAGTCTGAGTGAACTCTGGGAATTGGTAATGGACAGGGAGGCCTGGCGTGCTGCGATTCATGGGGTCGCAAAGAGTCGGACACGACTGAGTGACTGAACTGAGGGTGTTGTAGGTTATACACACAGCACCCTGTACATAGCCTGGCCCAAAGAAGCCTCTCAAATACCCATCTAACTGAATAGCACCTGTTTTGTACTAACAAAATACTAAAGCCCTACTGAAAGATCTCCAAAATTCTTAACTTTTTCGGGAAATGAGAAAGAAGTTACGTATGCTAGAGAACATGTAATTGTGTAACTGAAGACAGGGACTCTCAAAGACCCTGCAATTTAAAGCAGATATATTAAAGAACAGAACTAATTTCCCAAGAAGCCAGTTCATGTTTAATTACAGAAATATGTTCTGCTTGAAAACAACTTTAGACTTCAGAGGCAAGGGCAGTGACTCCTACTGATCACTAAAAAGTACGAGGCAATCTTAAAAGAGGAAGCACGGCTCTTAAATAAACTTTTAAAATGGTCTATTTTGGTCACTCTTAGCCCACTGTAATTTGTTATTCTTTGCAAAGCTAAAAACATCTGCTCATTGGACTATTCAGATAAGAGTGAAAAAATGAAGAACTGATCTGGCAACAACACAGCCCGTGGTTTGGAATCTGGGGGCGACTAGATGCGCTCAGGAGAACTGATGTCACGGGCAGCTTGCTTTACATTAAACCCTGAAGAACTGGTCACTTAAAAAGTGATCCTCAGATTTCTATTCAACTGCAAGCTCAATTAGCTGAGAAGGAACAACTGCTGACTATTTACTACACGCTGCTTTCAAGCACCTGACAGGCATTACCTCCCTTAATCCTCACTACTTGAAGGGGTGGGTAGAACTTTATCTGGGGCTTCCCACGTGGCTCAGTGGTAAAGAACCCTCCTGCCAGTGCAAGAGACGGGGGTTTCAATCCCTGGGTCAGGAAGATCCCTTGGAGGAGGAAATGGCTACCACTCCAGTGTTCTTGCCTGGAGAATCCCATGGACAGAGGAGCCTGGCAGGCTACAGTCCACAGGGTCGCAAAGAGTTGAACACGACCAAGTGACTGAGCTCACACACATAACTTTATTTTGCTGATGAGGAGACTGGAGTGCCAGGCCACGGAGACGTGGAGCTGGGAGCTCGATCCAAACCCTCTGGCCCCAGGGTAGTGTGACTTGGAGCACAAGGTTTTCACCACCTACAGAATTATGTTCATTAAGAGACGGCTCCATTCCTCCACTTCCGGTGGCTTCCTGGGCCTTGGACATGTCCCAACACCATGTCAGACCTTCAGCTCGTGTCTTTCCCTGTGGGAGCACCCTAATTTCTCTGCTTCTCAAGCTCCATTCCCTCAGTCCCACACCCGATCATGGTCTCTCATCCATGGTATTTGGCCAGTAAGCCCTGCTTTCATTTTCTCCTCCAGAACTCACTCTTGTCCATCTTTTCTTTGCCCCAAATCAGCACCCTAGGCTGGATGCTGGCATCACACACCTAAATGACTACAATGTCTTGCCCACTGCTCCCCTCACCTGGAGCCAGACACTTTAGCCTTCCTTTCAGGTGCTATACGGGAAGTCAGCAGATTAATAATGAAAACCACGCTAAACAACTCCTAACAGTCACGTGGTATGAGACTCTAAGGCTTTATATATATTCAAGCCGACAGTAATTCATCAAGGCTGGCCCCACTGCTGCTGCTGCTGCTATGTCGCTTCTGTCGTGTCCAACTCTGTGCGACCCCATAGACGGCAGCCTGCCAGGCTCCCCCGTCCCTGGGATTCTCCAGGCAAGAACACTGGAGGGGGGTGCCATTTCCTTCTCCAATGCATGCTAAATCGCTCTGACTCTGTGTGGCCCTATGGACGGCAGCCTGCCAGGCTCCCCTGTCCCTGGGACTCTCCAGGCAAGAACACTGGAGTGGGTTGCCATTTCCTTCTCCAATGCATGCATGCATGCTAAATCGCTCTGACTCTGTGTGACCCTATGGCAGCAGCCCACCAGGCTCCTCTGTCCACGGGATTCTCTAGACAAGAATACTGGAGTGGGTTGCCATTGCCTTCTCCTGGTCCCATTACTATCACTGTTTTATAGATGAGGAAATTATGCCCCAGAGAAGTTCAGTCAGTTACCCAAAGCCACGCAGCCAGCAAGCAGGGGAGACAGGCTCCTGACTCTGCAGTCTGGCTCTAAGGTCTGTCACTCGTTATCACTGCACTGTCTCTTTTAAACAAGGAGAAGGATATGCCCAGGTCCTCAGACAGCCTTGAAAGAGACACTTACTGCTCACTGGATATTCTCAACTTCCTATTGTGGCACATGTGACTACCTCCGGCCAATGGGTTTGCCAGGAAAAACGCTGTAGGTCTCTTCCAGGCTGGAGCTTTGGACGGCAGTGAGGGGCCTCCCACACCGATCTTCTCCCATGGGGACCAGTGAGGTTCTAGATGGTGGGACCTCTGTCAGCCTGGGTCCTTGAATGAGTAAATGGAGAACTCCCCAGCCCATACCCCATCCATGTGTTGACAAAGTAGTGCAAACGAGAGATGCATTTATATTCAGCCACTGAGATCTCAGGGTTAATTTGGGGCCACAACGGAGGCTAATTAACACACCAACCCATACAGCAAGGGTAAGAAAAGAATGTACCCTCTATGTGGTTCTCCCAGCAAACAGATATAATCTTCCCTAATCCCAGTTTCATCATGTCATTTCATGCTCCAGGATTGAGAGTAGTTCCCCATCATGGACTGCATGAGGCACAAGTTCCTCTCTTACACTTTCAAGCGTCTGCTACCTCACTGTTCTTCATTGCTCAACAAGTACCTCTCAAGACAGCTGGTCTACTCCATGAATATGACAAATACTTGGTCCTCTTGGTTGGATTCTCCTGCTCCTCCCATTCATTCTTTACACTCACATTCTAACTGTACCTCCTCCTTCCATTCTCCTTTGACTACTCAAAGCCATCCATCTCCCCTTTCCTCAACTTACTTGGCTTTCATATATCCTTGCCACACAGTTTTAACTTTACACAAAAATTATTTTGCCACAAAAGAAGAGAAAAAATATAATGGCCTAGAAACCTGGTTCTGGTTTGACTGTGTATCAGCTACATCAGTCAAGTCTTTTAGCCTTTCTAGATTTCCGTTATCTTATCAATGAAATAACGGCACTACATGACATATACACTCTCTGCCAACCATCACCCAGCCTGTGGTCTGTTATTTCACATGCATCACTCTCATATCCCTCAGTTTAAACATAAGCCCCATTAGGGCAGAGATCTCAAATCTTCCTTCTATTCTGGGTAGCTTTGAGCACAGCACCTTGCGTGGAGATAATGCTCAAAGAAATATACGTTGGGAATTCCCTGGTGGTCCAGTGGTTTAGAATCCACCTGCCAATGAAGGAGACTTGGGTTCGATCCCTGGCCTGGGAACTAAGATCCCAGATTCTGAGGGGCAACTATGCCTGTGCGCCACAACTACGGAGCCTGCACTCTGCAATTACTGAGGCCTGCGTGCCCTAGAGCCTGTGCTCCACATTAGGGGAGCCACCGATGCCAGAAGCCCAAGCACTGCAGCTAGAGAGTAGTCCTCACTGGCCACAACTGGAGGAAGCCCGCATGCAGCAATGAAGACCCAGGGCAGTGATAAATGAATAAATAAATTAAAAAAATTAAATATATGGGGACTACTCTATTCTGTGGATTCTAAACCACAATTTGAAAGTGTCAATTCTTCTGTGCTTAGCCCTCTTTATGATCCAACTCTCACATCCATACACAACTACTGGAAAAACCATAGCTTTGACTGTACAGACCTTTGTCAGCAAAGTGATATCTCTGCTTTCTAATACACTAAGTTTGTCACAGCTATCCTTCCAAGGAGCAAGCATCTTTTAATTTCATGGCTACAGTCACCATCTGCAGTGATTCTGGAGCCCAAGAAAATAAAATCTGTCACTGTTTCCACTTTTTCTCCTTCATTTGCCATGAAGTGATGGGACCAGATGCCTTGATCTTAGTTTTTGAATGCTGAGTTTTAAGCCATCTTCTTCACTCTCCTCTCTCACCCTCATCAAGAGACTCTTAGTTCCTCTTCACTTTCTGCCGTTAGAGTGGTATCATCTGCATTTCTGAGGTTCTTGATATTTCGCCCAGCAATCTTGATTCCAGCTTGTGATTCACCCAGCCTGGCATTTCACATGATGTTCTCTACACAGAGTTGAATAAGCAAGGTGGCAATATACAGCCTTGACATACTCCTTTCCCAATACTGAACCAGTCAGTTGTTTCACATAAGGTTCTAACTGTTGCTTCTTGACCTGCATACAGGTTTCTTAGGAGACACATAAGGTGGCCTGGTATGCCCATCTCTTTTAAGAATTTTTCACAGTTTTTTGTGATCTGCAGAGACTATGCACAGGCTTTTGCACAGTCACTGAAGCAGTTGTTTTTCTGGAATTCCTTTGTTTTCTCTATGATCCAATGGATGTTGGCAATTTGATTTCTGGCTCCTCTGCCTTTTTTAAACCCAGCTTGTTCATTGAAAGGACTGATGTTGAAGCTGAAACTTCAATACTTTGGCCACCTGATGCACATAGCTGACTCATTTGAAAAGACCCTGATGCTGAGAAAGATTGAGGGCAGGAGGAGAAGGGGACAAAAGAGGATGAGATGGTTGGATGGCATCACCGACTCAATGGACATGGGTTTGGGTGGACTCTGGGAGTTGGTGATGGACAGGGAGGCCTGGCGTGCTGTGGTTCATGGGGTTACAAAGAGTTGGACATGACTGAGCGACTGAACTGAACTGTACATCTGTAAGTTCTCAATTTATGTATTGCTGAAGCCTAGCTGGAAGGATTTTGAGCATAACCTTACTAGCATGTGAGATGAGCACAACTGTCTGGCAGTCTGAACCATCTTTGGCACTGCCCTTATTTGGGACTGGAATGAAAACTGATCTTTTCCAGTCCTGTGGCCACTGCTGAATCTTCCAAATTTGCTGACACATTAAGTGCGGCACTTTAACAGCATCATCTTTTAGGATTCAAATAGTTCAGCTGGAATTCCATCACCTCCACTAGCTTTATTTGTAGTAATGTTTCCTAAGGCCCACTTGACTTCACACTCCAGGATGCCTGGCTCCATGTAAGTGATCACACGATCAAAGGTCATTAAGACCTTTTCTGTATAGTTCTTCTGTGTATTCTCACCACCTTTTCTTAATCTCTTCTGCTTCTGTTAGGCCTTTACCATTTTCCGTCTGTATTATGACTGTGTATGTGTGTGAGCTAAGTTGCTTCAGTCATCTGCCACTCTGTGTGACCCTACCGACTGTAGCCTGCCAGGCTCCTCTGTCCATGGGATTCTCCAGGCAAGAATACTGGAGTGGGTGGCCACGCCCTTCTCCAGGGGATCTTCCTGACCTAGAGAATGAACCCGTATCTCTTACACGTCTCCTGCACTGGCAGGTGAGCTCTTTACCCCTAAAGCCTCCCCAGAATCCCCTTATTATGATTATTCAAGTATGATGGAGGAGAGGTTTTATTCTTGTGTGTGGTAGTTTGTTAGGCAGCAACAGATAACTAATACATTATGGTACTGAAATACTAATCCTGGAAAATATTTTAAATTGGAAACTGTAATGACATTTAAATAAATCAAGACTTCTTTTCCAAATAAACAACAAGTTTTCTGATGAGAGTATAAGAGGCATGCCACTAGCCTTCTGTCTTCTTCCACATACACAGAGGCAACAGACGATTATGCTCATTTAATCTGTCCCTGCTAATGCAGGTCCAGATGTTATTTTATTTTATTATTTTATTTTTCAATAGCTTATCTGCCCCCCAGATTGTAAAGACTTTCGCTTTCTTTTTATTTGCACACTTACTATGTTGCTTATCACTGCTGATGTCTTGTCTATTTGAGTAAACTGCCAGCCACGTCTGGGCAGGAACCCTTCTGTCTCGCATGGTATCTACTACAACAGGTCTGAACCAAGAACTCAAGTAATTTTTGATTGGCTTGTAACAGTTTTTTCAGAGTGTGAGAACATTTATTTCTAGTTCCATATCTTGTAAGAATGACTTTTCCCATGCAGGTTTTGAGAAGAAAAAAAAATGCGTCAAAATGAAACTACCCAGAGGCTGAAAAAGGTTTTAATCCTACTCTAAAAAAAGTAACATTTTGATGTGTTCTCACTGTTTGAGTTCCACAATTTTCCCCTTAAGTCCTGGAGTGAAATATCTGCTTTTTAAAATATATAGTAAAAATATACAGGGTCATTGCCTGTATCAGGGTTTTAAAAACATCAATGCAAACTACGTTACTGGTCTATCATATATTATAATTCAACACAGTCCCTGGTGTGAGTTCCAACAATCTGGAAAGGGCTCGACCTGAGACTGGGCATGGATGGTGCCTGCGCCCAAATGCTCAGGTCCCCAGAGACCCAAGGAAGGGAGACTCTGGGAGGAGGGTGAGATCCCTAGGGGAGAGACCTGGGGAGGGGCTAGTCAACTGAAGGCAGGGGCAGGGCCTGTCTCTTATACACATCTTCAAACCCACAACCTCTCTTGCCCCTCCTGAAGTTAACCCCTTGAGTGTCCACCACCCACTAGGGGTAGGGAGTCAAACCGAGGAAAAAAAGGATGAAGATGCCACCCCTTTCTTTAATATTGACTCTGTACCAACCTGAGACTGGGCATGGATGGTGCCTGCGCCCAAATGCTCAGGTCCCCAAAGACCCAAGGAAGGGAGACTCTGGGAGGAGGGTGAGATCCCTAGGGGAGAGACCTGGGGAGGGGCTGGTCAACTGAAGGCAGGGGCAGGGCTGAGAAATACTGTAGGTCTTGGCCATGAAGAATTGAGGAAGCAAGAGTAAAATAGAAGATAGAAAGGAAGAAGTGTCTCATAAGGGACCCAATTGTCGACCTATTTGAACTCTGGTGTTTGACAAAATGCTGATAAGGCGATAGGTACACGGTAGTCTTTCATTATACTGTTCTCTTTGCGTTCACGTATCTTTGAAATTTTCTGTCATAAATTTTTTAAATTGTTAAGTATAGTTTCTAGTATATTTCCCATACAGCTGGGACATCAGGGCCACTGGAGGCAGAAATTCAGGGATGAATGGGAGGGGCAGGTGGTGGTCCCACGGCTACTGGTCTCCATCTCACCACTGAGCCGCACAACCCAAGACACGTGGGAAGGCAGGAACGAGACATATGAGACCACATTCATATCTCAAGAGTGCAGGGAAGGGTAATCTCAAAAGACCTATAAGAAGTCCTAGTAAGAAACGGCTTTTTGTGACAAAGTCACCAGCAGATTACAGGTTATACCAGATACCTGCATGAAAAGATTGTCGGGCTTTCATACATACACATGGGCAAAAAGCTGCTTCCTTTCCCTTAAACCACATTCCAGTTCAAATCTGAATGCTTCAGATATGGGTTTGTTGCTCTGGACGTATACATCTGAAGTCAAAGATAAAATTTACGTTCTTTTAATTACCAATACTGTCAGTCAAGGTTCACCTACAGATAATAGAAACCTCTCAAGCTGTTTTGGGCAAGAGAAGATTCAGTATACAAAACTAGGCATTTGTAAAATTTATAAAAGGGCCAGAAGGGCAGATCCAGGCTTGGTGTCCAGGAACAGACTCTGAAGCAACAGATAATGACTGGTCTACCGTGAACATGGCTTCCTATGCCAGAGTCAAGATGCTGGGAATCAGGAAGTCATTACATCATTTCAACAGTGTCTAGGAAGCAGGAAGTAGTCTGAACTGTAACCTCCAGGGCCTGTGGGGTCTGTGGAAACAGACCACCAAAACAGGCATCTCAAATGCTACTGCCTCAGCTCACGCTGAATTCAAGGACCGCACAAGACCCTAAATCATCAGCAGAACTCTGGATGCAAGGGAGTGTGAGAAAGACACCATTAAGCTTTCCAATCTCTGTTTTCTGTGGATACACACTAAGAGGACCCTGAAAGAGATAAAGGGCAAGACAATCCAGACATATTCACTATACCACAACAAATATTAAAGCTTTCCACCAAATGGGAAGGAGTGTCTAATTAAAAAAAAGAGAAAGTTAAGAGATACCATAAACAATGCAAAACCAAATGTAAAGGGCTTTTTCAAAGAGAAAAAATATAGGAGAAATCTGAATATAGTTTTGGTATATTAAGGAATTATAAATAATTTTGCTAGGTTAAAGTAATATGTTTCTATAAGCAAATGCCACTACTTTTTAGACCTTCCTTGAAAGTGAAAGTGAAGTCGTGTCCAACTCTTTGCGACCCTGTGGACTGTAGCCTACCAGGCTTCTCCGTCCATGGGATTCTCCAGGCAAGAATACTGGAGTGGGTTACCATTTCCTTCTCCAGGGGATCTTCCCAACCCAGGGATCGAACCTGGGTCTTCTGCATTGGAGGCAGACGCTTTAAACTCTGAGCCACCAGAGAGAGAGACCTTCCTTAAATATGGAATATTCCCTTGTGGCTCAGATGGTAAAGAATCTGCCTGCAATGCAGGAGACCTGGGTTCAATATCTGGGTCAGGAAGATGCCCTGAAGAACAGAATAGCAACTCACTCCAGTATTCTTGACTGGAAAATTCCATGGACAGAAGAGCCTGGCAGGCTACAGCCCATTGGGTCAAAGAGCACGACTAAGCAACTTCCACTTGATTACAATGTCCAAAAACTGCTACAAAATGTCTGAAAGTATTTAGTTTTTAGGGGACTAGAAAAAGAATAGAGAAGGCAGGCAAAAATGTTAATATGGTAAAGAATCTGCCTGCAATGCAGGAGACCTGGGTTCAATATCTGGGTCAGGAAGATGCCCTGAAGAACAGAATAGCAACTCACTCCAGTATTCTTGACTGGAAAATTCCATGGACAGAAGAGCCTGGCAGGCTACAGCCCATTGGGTCAAAGAGCACGACTAAGCAACTTCCACTTGATTACAATGTCCAAAAACTGCTACAAAATGTCTGAAAGTATTTAGTTTTTAGGGGACTAGAAAAAGAATAGAGAAGGCAGGCAAAAATGTTAATTATTATTTCTGGATTCTAGGGCTCATTTTGGGTTCCCTGGTGGCTGAGATGGTAAAGAATTTGCCTGCAATGTGGGAAGTATCCCTGGGTTGGGAAGATCCCCAGGAGGAGAGAGCTTCCCTGGTGCTCAGACAGTTAAGAATCTGCCTGCAATGTGGGAGACCTGGGTTCAATCCCTGGGTTGGGAAGATTCCCTGAAGGAGGGCATGGCAACCCTCTTCAGTATTCTTGCCTAGAGAATCCCCATGGTGCTCGCTTCGGCAGCACATATACTAAAATTGGAACAATACAGAGAAGATTAGCATGGCTCCTGTGCAAGGAAGACACACAAATTCGTAAAGCATTCCATATTTTTGCAACTTATGCAGCTCAATTCCAGAAAAATAAACGACCCAATCAAAAAATGGGCCAAAGAACTAAATAGACATTTCTCCAAAGAAGACATATGGATGGCTAACAAACTCATGAAAAGATGCTCAACATCACTCATTATCAGAGAAATGCAAATCAAGACCACAATGAGGTACTGAGGTACCATTTCACAACAGTCAGAACGGCTGCAATCCAAAAGTCTACAAGCAACAAATGCTGGAGACGGTGTGGAGAAAAGGGAACCCTCTTACACTGTTGGTGGGAATGTAAACTAGTATAGCCACTATGGAGAACAGTGTGGAGATTCCTTAAAAAATTGCAAATAGAACTGCCTTATGACCCAGCAATCCCACTGCTGGGCATACACACCAAGGAAACCAGAATCGAAAGAGACACGTGTACCCCAGTGTTCATTGCAGCATTGTTTGTAATAGCCAGGAAATGGAAACAACCTAGATGTCCATCAGCAGATGAATGGATAAGAAAGCTGTGGTACATATACACAATGGAGTATTACTCAGCCATTAAAAAGAATACATTTGAATCAGTTCTAATGAGAAGGAAACCAGAATTGAAAGAGACACATGTACCCCAATGTTCATTGCAGCACTGTTTATAATAGCCAGGACATGGAAACAACCTAGATGTCCATCAGCAGATGAATGGATAAGAAAGCTGTGGTACATATACACAATGGAGTATTACTCAGCCATTAAAAAGAATACATTTGAATCAGTTCTAATGAGATGGATGAAACTGGAGCCAATTATACAGAGTGAAGTAAGCCAGAAAGGAAAACACCAATACAGTATACTAACACATATATATGGAATTTAGAAAGATGGTAATGATAACCCTGTATGTGAGATAGCAAGGTAGAGGGAGACACAGATGTATAGAACGGACTTTTGGACTCTGAGGGAGAGGGAGAGGGTGGGATGATGTGGGAGAATGGCATTGAAACATGTATACTATCATGTAAGAAACGAATCGCCAGTCTATATTCGATGCAGGATACAGGATGCTTGGGGCTGGTGCACGGGGATGATCCAGAGAAATGATATGGGGAGGGAGGTGGGAGGGGGCTTCAGGATTGGGAACTCATGTACACCTGTGGTGGATTCATGTCAATGTATGGCAAAACCAATACAGTATTGTAAAGTAAAATAAAGTAAAAATAAAAATTAAAAATTAAAAAAAAAGAGAGAGAATCCTCATGGACAGAGGAGCCTGGAAGATGACAGTCCTTGGGAGCAAAAAGAGTCAGACATGACTGAGCAACTAAGCACAGGGCTCATTTTATTATCCTCTCTGCTTCTGTGATTGAAATTTTTCAAAATAAAGTTCAGGATTGGGAAATCATGTACACCTGAGACGGATTCATGTCAAGGTATGGCAAAACCAATACAGTATTGTAAAGTAAAATAAAGTAAAAATAAAAATTTAAAAATAAAATAAAATAAAATTACAATGAATCAACAAATTACTTAACTTGGCTCACATTTCAAGTAACTTTCAGTTCAATTCAGTTCAGTGGCTCAGTCTTGTCCAATTCTTTGTGACCCCATGAACTGCAGAACGCCAGGCCTCCCTGTCCATTACCAACTCCTGGAGTTCACTCAGACTAACGTCCATCGAGTCAGTGATGTCATCCAGCCTCTGTGGTCCCCTTCTCCTCCTGCCCCTAATCCCTCTCATAATCAGAGTCTTTTGCGATGAGTCAACTCTTCGCATGAGGTGGCCAATGTACTGGAGTTTCAGCTTCAGCATCATTCCCTCCAAAGAAATCCTAGGGCTGATCTCCTTCAGAATGGACTGGTTGGATCTCCTTGCATTCCAAGGGACTCTAAAGAGTCTTATCCAGCATCACAGTTCAAAAGCATCAATTCTTTGGCGTTCAGCTTTCTTCACAGTCCAACTCTCACATCCATACACGACCACTGGAAAAATCATAGCTTTGACAGACAAGCAGATGTGGTGTTGGAGAAGACTCTTGAGAGTCCCTTGGACTGCAAGGAGATCCAACCAGTCCATTCTGAAGGAGATCAACCCTGGGATTTCTTTGGAAGGAATGATGCTAAAACTGAAGCTCCAGTACTTTGGGCACCTTATGCGAAGAGTTGACTCATTGGAAAAGACCCTGATGCTGGGAGGGATTGGGGGCAGGAGGAGAAAGGGACGACCGAGGATGAGATGGCTGGATGGCATCACAGACTCAATGGACGTGAGTCTGAGTGAACTCTGGGAGTTGGTGATGGACACGGAGGCCTGGCGTACTGCGATTCATGGGGTCACAAAGAGTCGGACACGACTGAGTGACTGAACTGAACTGAATGCTTCCTTCAAAAACTTTAATTTTACTACATTATTAAAATCAGTACCATCTTTTATAAAGTAACTAGCTTATACTCTTCAAAATGTCAAGAGTCACAAGAGATAAAGACAGAATGAAGACTGTCCCAGATAAAAGAGTAAAGGGACATAACAAACACAAGATGTAATTCCAAGATGTCCCATGGCCATCCTTTCTTTTTTACTATAAAACTCTCCAATTGCTAATTTTATGGTAATACATACTGAGGTATTCAGGGATAAAGGGGCATTACATCGACAACTTGCTCAGAGAGAGAGAGGGAAAATGACAAAACAAACATAAAAAACATTAACAGTTAGGGCATCTGGGTTTAGGGTCTTATTCTCGTAACCTTCCTATAAGGCCTGAATTATTTCAGAATTTTTTTAAAAAAGGTATAAAACAGTGGCAGCATTAGGGGGCTCTGAAGAGAAACAGCATAGTTTTTTTTTTTTTTTCCCTGTCTGTTAAATTAAAATGATGAATCACAAGCTGGAATCAAGATTGCTGGGAGAAATATTAACAACCTCAGATATGCAGATGATACCACTCTAATGGCAGAAAGTGAAGAGGAACTAAAGAGCCTCTTGAGGATGGAAGAGGAGAGTGAAAAAGATGGCTTAAAACTCAACATCCCAAAAACTATCCCAAAAACTAAGATCATGGCATCTGGTCCCATCACTTCATGGCAAATAGAAGGGGAAAAAGTGGAAGCAGTGACAGATTTTATTTTCTTGGCTTCAAAATCACTGTAGATAGTAACTGCAGCCATGAAATTAAAAGATGCCTGCTCCTTGGAAGGAAAGCTATGACAAAGCTAGACAATGCATTAAAAAGCAGAGACATCATTTTGCTGACAAAGGTCCATATAGTCAAAGCTATGGTTTTTCCTAGTAGTCACGGATGGATGTGAGAGTTGGACCATAAAGAAGGCTGAGTGCCAAAGAACTGATGCTTTCAAACACAGTGCTAGAGAAGACTCTTGAGAGTCCCTTGGACAGCAAAGAGATCAAACCAGTCAATCCTAAAGGAAATCAGCCATGAATATCCATTGGAAGGAATGAGGCTGAAGCTGAAGCTCCAATACTTCAGTCACCTAATGTGAAGAGCCAACTCACTGAAAAAGGCCCTGGTATCGGGAAAGATTGAGGGCAGGAGAAGGAGGAGATGACAGAGAACGAGATGGTTGGATGGCCCACGGACTCAATGGACATGAGTAGGAGCAAACTTCAAGGGATGGTGGAGGACGGAGAGGCCTGGCGTGCTGCAATCCATGTGGTCGCAAAGAGTCAGACACGACTTAGCAACTGAACAACAATGACGCCAACTTAAAATGAAATTTAAAAGCTGCATAACTGGAGTATTGCACAGCGGGCGCTTTTCCACACAGCATTCCATGGCAGATTATTTTTGTACTTCTCATTTAGCAGCAAAACTTGAATGTAATCATAAAAGTTGCCTTTAGAGACTACCATTTACTTTTATAAACATATGCAACACCGTAGTTGAAAATCCAAATAGAAAGTTTCAGTCTGATGAATTTATACACTCAAATTATTTTCTAAAAGAGTGAACAGGTGACCATTAATTGGATTTTTTTTAACCTAAAAAAAAAAAGGAAAGTGGCATTAAGGCTCTGTTGCACAGAGGGACATGTTTGTGTTGAGTCAGACAGGCAGGAATTTCAGTCTAGGTTCTGTCACTTAAATAGCTGTGAGCCTGATGATTAAATCAATTCTCAGACCCTCCATCTTCTCATGAAGGATACAACCGTATCCATATCTACTACTCTTGCAAGACTGCCATGGGTGTTCATTTAAAAGGAACATATGCAAAACAGGGCTCTATGGTATAAAATAGTCATTTAATATTTATTGGTCAAAATTCCTAAAGAAAAAGAGCTTATTTTGCTGCCAAAAAAATCCCCCAATAGAATATATAATATTAACATTTCAACACTATTGTACTTTCTCTCCATGTTGTTGTAATACTATTGAACACATGCTTTATCTCATATTTATACAAAAAGTATCTATTAAGGGCCTCTTACTGTTTGTGGCACCAGGATGCAAGAACTGAAAACAATACAGACCATGTTACCCTCAGGAATCTCATGTTCCACAAGTCAACATAAAACATTAAGTAGGCAAACAATCCTCCCTCAGTGGGAAGGGATACATTTAAGTATTAACTATGGTTTCATTGCATCCAGGACTGGATTTTTGCCCTCTCCCAAGTAGTCTCTGAACTACTTTAATCACAAACCCTCTTTCTACTAAATAAACCAGTGTTGGTGCTATTACTTCAACTAACAGGCATGCCTGTTTCTTGTAATTCAGAAAGCCGTTTTTGCCTTTGACCTCAGATAACAGAAGCAAATTAGATATTTCCAAACTCAAGGTATACCATATACCAAAAAAAAAAATACTCAACCCTGAGATAGATATGAGATTATTTTTGTGTGTTACATATCTTGTCATGGTTACCAAGACGTGGTGAGCATTTTGAAAATTTTTTCTTAGAATAATACAATGATCTGAATCTAAAATCTTTGTAAAGTACAACTTTCCAATGATAAACAAGAACAGGAAGTGAATCTTGAATAGAACCAGACTGAGTTCCCTTCAGTATTATTTACTCTGCTGTCATCTAGCCTGATTAACAACATTAAACTTTTCACCATCCTAGCCTAAAGTTCTTAACATCTTCATTTATGTTTCAATAAAACATATTTCCTATCAAACTGGAAAATTTGACATGTACTTAAATATTTTAAGTCCTAAGAGGAAGACAAGCTAAAATAAAGGAATTGAGTATTAAAGTAACTGACAAAAGCAGAAATGAAAACAGATGTTAAACTTCTTTGAAACAAATTTTTACTGATAGCCTCAACCAAAGCTATTTCAGTCAACGACTAGAAATATTCTACCTAGTCAAAAGATCGCAACAAGCTTCATAGGTCACTGCCTCCTCCGGGGTGTGGGCTAACTCTTTTCAGGGTTCTATTACCACCCAGCTCCGTGCATGTCAAAACAGGTGAAAGGCTCTGTGAAAGCTTAGTTCAGGTCAGTGGTCTGCCATCAGGGGTAGTTTTGCGACCCTCAGTGTCATCTGGCACTATCTGGAGACGTTTCTAGTTGTCAGGACTGGGAGGTGTGAGATGCTACAGACATCTGAGGGCAGAGGCTAGGGGTGTTACTCAACAGTCTGTGATGCACAGGACAGCGCTCCAGCAGCAAAGACCTATGTGACCAAAAGTGCCAGCCAAGGCTGAGAACATTCTGGTTTGGGTTGACAGTATCACTGCCCTTCACATTCAAGTATAAAATCACCATGGGGTGGCTTCATATAACCTCTGATGATAGCTTACAGAGTCTTTCAAACAAGATACGCTAAATCTACTCCTTGGGGAGATGCTCAGGCCACTGAAACTGCCAATGAAATCTCCGCAGTGTAAAAAACCTGAGTCTCCTCTCACAATTAACCAGCCGTCTCTGGGGGTAAGAGACTCACTATTGATGTTGCTTTTTTGATTTGAAAGACACTGGGCTTCAAACATTACTAACACCTTGATTACACTGAGGAGCAATCTCATTTTCTAGTCATCCCTTAAGACAGCGTCAAACACACAAGTGAAGTAACAGAAGCCACTTCCTCTCCTTATGCATCTTTTAACATCATCATGACTTTTCTTTTTCCACTTTACAGAAAATGCTGTTCAAGGCTTCTGAGCTGGCTTCCTCAAAGGAGATGACAGTTCCCACTGTAAGGAGAATAAAGTGACACGGGTGTGTGTGCAGACCGCCTGAAACGAGCATCGTGTGTGCTGACTCCTGATGGGTGACGTCAGACACACAGCATTAGACACCTGGACACTAAACTGAGGACTTTGGGGTTAAGATAAGAGCTATTCTGGGATGCCCCTGGTGGTCCAGTGCTTAAGAATCCGCCTTGCACTGCAGAGGATGCAGGTTCGACCCCTGCTCACGGAACCTTCAGATCCACATCCCGCAGCCCGCACACCACAGCCCAGAGCCCACGTGCCACAGCTGGGGTGTCTACTGGCCGCAACGTGAAGCAACTAAGACTCAGTGTGGCCAAATAAATAAATCAAGACTTTTGTTTTATAAAAAGCTATTCTGGGGACTTGCCTGGTGGTGTAGCAGAAAAGAATCTGCCTGCCAAGGCAAGGGACATGGGTTCGATCCCTGGTCTGGGAAGATTCCACATACTGCAGAGCAATTCTGCCCACAAGCCACAACTATTGAGCCCATGAGCCAAAACTGTTGAGCCTGTGTGCCCCAACTACTAAAGCTCACATGTCTAGAGCCTGTGTTCTGCAACAAGAGAAGCCACCACAGTGAGGAGCCTGTACACCACAATGAAGAGTAGCCCCTACTCACCCGCAACTAGAGAAAGCCTGAGCAAAAAGCAACAAAGACCCCAGCACAGCCATAAGCGAATAAATATATTTTAAAAAGAAAAAAAAACCTCTTCTGAGAATATAAGAATAAATGGATTATATGTTTTTTCTCTAGATATGGTACTGGGAATGATTTTATAAATCAACAACATCTTAATCTTTTAAACATATCACTGAACTCGTATTTGAAATTCAGTTTTTACATTTTTCTTATAAGTAACAGATTTGAGGTAAGTCACCAAGAAAAAAAAAAGAAGAAGAGAAAAGAAAAGAAAAGAAAGAAAAGGGCATTAGTACAAAAGAAAAATCAAAGTAACTAGCAGGTGGTAGATCAAAATTTCCATTGCAGCAGGTCTCTCTGGTGTTCAAGAACACTTCACGGCTTCATGCCATCTCCCTGATGCTCCACGCTGAGGGAGCTTTCAATAAGAGAGGGAGATTTTGTTCCAAAAAGCACTAAGTTGAGAGAAGGGTCAATTAGGTAAACAAGTATAAAATCAAGTGGTAAATGTTACATGTAACTTGGAAGCACAGAGTCCTCTGTGAGCACAAAGGAAGATGTGATCACTTCTGGCTGGGGTAGGGGTTCACAGAGTAGAGATGTCCAAGGTGAGCCTTGAAGGTCAAGAAAATTTGGCCAGGCAAAGAGGAGAGAGGATATTGCAATCAGAATTGTCTGATTTATGGATAAATTAATCCAGAGGGTGGTCAATAATGCAATTAGGCCAGTGTGTAGAGCACAAGGGGGACTGAGTAGACGCGGCTGGAAAGGTGGGTGGGAACTCAACTCTGAGGTGCCTCACTAACAAGTTAGACTTTACAGCGCAGCAGTAGGAAGTCACAGGTTTAAGAAGGTGTAAAGGAACGAGGTAAGATCTTTTCTGGAGATAAAGTTATGGAGGAGGGGGAAGAGCACAGATGACAGAGTGGAGCTGGTGACCGGATGAACAGTCGCGAGGCTACTGCAGTAGTCCACAAAAAGGAGATGAAATGGAATCAGAACACGGCTTTTCATTCACATATTTGCTCCACTCGCCTACCATCCATTCACCCATCCACCCAACCACCCACCAAACACAGTGCCCACTCTGTGGGAGCCACCATGCTAACCGAGGCATGACTGATGGGTAAGATTAGCGTGGTCTCTGCTTGCGAGAGCTTATATGCTATGGAGGAGATGCATATTACACCATCTATTACACAATTAATTTCCATGGTGACAAGAGTTATGAGAAATGTCCTAAGAGAGCGTATCACAAGAGACCCTGCCCTAATCTCAGGGTGGGCATAGTCTAAGAAAGCTTCTTCAAGGAGTGACCTTTCGGCTGGCTCCTCCTGACACCTTGGAATCGGGGGTATGTATTTTCTCACACCTCTCATTCTAAATAAAAATGTGAGAACCTTCTGTTTCATTAGTCCACTTTACTTTTTTAAAACTTTTTTTACTTTCCTAAAACCACTGGTAGGTCTAATGAAACCAGTAGGCATGGTGGGGAGGGGAAAGGAAGACAGGATAAACGGAGCAGAGTAGGGTGGGCAGAAGTTAAAGGGTAAGAGAAGGGGAAAGAGGAGACGGTGGAGTCTGTAAGGAAAAGAAATGGGGCAACAGGGCTCGGGATCCAAACGTTTAAGCTTCACAATAGCAGACTCTTAAGGAGAGAAAGCCTAAACTGTTCTTGTAACTGATACTCAGAAACATAATCCTTTGCAGACTGATGAACATGATGACCCAGCAGCCTGCCAACTTCCACTGCTTTATCTTGCCTGGGAGGCATTCTGATTTTAGAGTGGAGCAATCTAGGCCAAAACTCCAATTGACTTACCTGCCCCGGACAGATCTCTCTTTTTGAGAATTCATTTTCCTATTAGTGAAATAGATACCAAGAGATAGCTGCAGTAACAGGCAAATTTGGCCTTGGAATACAAAACTGAAGCAGGGCAAAGGCTAACAGAGTTTTGCCAAGATAACGCACTGGTCACAGCAAACAGCCTCTTCCAACAACAAAAGAGAAGACTCTACACATGGACATCACCAGATGGTCAACACTGAAATCAGACTGATTATATTCTTTGCAGCCAAAGATGGAGAAGCTCTATACAGGCAGCAAAAACAAGACTGGGAGCTGACTGTGGCTCAGATCGTGAACTCCTTATTGCTAAATTCAGACTTAAATTGAAGAAAGTAAGGAAAACCACTAACCATTCAAGTATGACCTAAATCAAATCCTTTAAAGATTATACAGTAGAAGCGACAAACAGATTCAAGGTATTAGATCTGATAGACAGAGTGCCTGAAGACCAATGGATGGAGATTAGTGACATGGTACAAGAGGCAGTGATCAAGACCATCCCCAAGAAAAAGAAAGGCAAAATCATTATTTGAGGAGGCCTTATAGATAGCTGAGAAGAGAAGAGAGGCTAAAGGCAAAGGAGAAAAGAAAAAATATACCCATTTGAATGCAGAGTTCCAAAGAATAGCAAAGAGAGATAAGAAAGCCTTTCTTGGTGATCAATGCAAAGAAATAGAGGAAAACAACAGAATGGGAAAGACTAGAGTCTCTTCAAGAAAATCAGAGATCCCAAGGGAACATTTCATTCAAAGATGGGCTCAAGAAAGGACAGAAATGGTATGGACCTAACAGAAGCAGAAGATATTAAGAAGAGGTGGCAAGACACACAGAACAACTGTGCAAAAAAGATCTTTGTCACCCAGATAACCAAGATGGTGTAATCACTCACCTAGAGCCAGACATCCTAGAATGTGAAGTCAAGTGGGACTTAGGAAGCATCACTACAAATAAAGCTAGTGGAGGTGATGGAATTCCAGTTGAGCTGTTTCAAATCCTAAAAAATTATGCTGTGAAAGTGTTGCACTCAATATGTCAGCAAATTTGGAAAACTCAGCAGTGGCCACAGGACTGGAAAAGGTCAGTTTTCATTCCAATCCCAAAGAAAGGCAATGCCAAAGAATGTTCAAACTATCGCACAATTGTACTCATCTCACATGCTAGCAGAGTGATGCTCAAAATTCTCCAAGACAGGCTTCAACAGTACATGAACCGTGAACTTCCAGATGTTCAAGCTGGATTTAGAAAAGGCAGAGGAACCAAAGATCAAATTGCCAACATCCACTGGATTATCAAAAAAGCAAGAGAGTTCCAGAAAAACATCTATTTCTGCTTTATTGACTATGCCAAAGCCTTTGACTGTGTGGATCACAACAAACTGTGGAAATTCTAAAAGAGATAGGAATACTAGACCACCTGACCTGCCTCCTGAGAAATCTGTATGCAGGTCAAGAAGCAACAGTTAGAAGTGGACATGGAACAACAGACTGGTTCCAAATGGGGAAGGGAATATGTCAAGGCTGTATATTGTCAGCCTGCTTATTTAACTTATAAGCAGAGTACATATTGCAAAACGCCAGGCTGGATGAAGCACAAGCTGGCATCAAGATTGCTGGGAAAAATATCAATAACCTCAGATATGCAGATGACACCACCCTTATGGCAGAAAGTGAAGAGGAACTAAAGAGCCTCTTGCTGAAAGTGAAAGAGGAGAGTGAAAAAGCTGGCTTAAAACTCAACATTCAGAAAGCTAAGATCATGGCATCTGGTCCCATCACTTCACGGGAAATAGATGGGGAAACCGGAAGCAGTGACAGACTCTTTTTACTTGGGCTCCAAAATCACTGAGATGGTGACTGCAGCCATGAAATTAAAAGACACTTGCTCCTTAGAAGAAAAGTTATGACCAACCTAGACAGCATATTAAAAAGCAGAGACATTACTTTGCCAACAAAGGTCTGTCTAGTCAAAGCTTTGGTTTTTTCAGTAGTCATGTATGGATGTGAGAGTTGGACTATAAAGAAAGCTGAGCGCCGAAGAATTGATGCTTTTGAACTGTGGGGCTGGAGAGTCCCTTGGACAGCAAGGAGATCCAACCAGTCCATTCTAAAGGAAATCAGTCCTGAATATTCATTGGAAGGACTGATGCTGAAGCTGAAACTCCAATACTTTGGCCACCTGATGCAAAGAACTGACTCACTGGGAAAGACCCTCATGCTGGGAAAGACTGAAGGCAGGAGGAGAAGGGGACAACAGAGGATGAGATGGTTGGATGGCATCACTGACTTGATGGCCATGATTTTGAATAAACTCCGGGAGTTGGTGATAGACAGAGAAGCCTGGCGTGTTGCAGTCCAGGGGATCTCAAAGAGTCGGACACGACTGAGCAATTCAACTGAATTGAACTGAAATAGATATAATCATACTGATTTTTTTAAGTGCTATTTAAAATAGGAATCAAAGGTGATAAGCTATTTGAAATAACTATTAGCTCAACCCATCTAATCTATTAATCTACACACAATAACATGATTGCTTCAAATCTGGAGGTCCTGGCGGCTCTATGTTTGAGAAATCACACTTTACTTCTAAAGTAAAGGCACTGAACATTATTCCAGCTGTGATAATTAATTTGAGATCTGGATACTTAGCCCAAGTTCAAGCCAGAGGGACAAGTAATATAGAAAGCTAACTGTCATTTTTTGTTAACTTTGCCCACAATACCCACTTCCCTTAAAATATCCCAACGGTTGATATTCAAGATGACCACAGAAGATTATAGGTGTGCTGCTGCTCTCTAATTGGCCATCAGCTTGACAGAAACCTACCCCTAGCACTTTTGAGATTAAAAGTTAACACTGCCTCTTAGACCAACTGTTACTACAGTAACAAGGGAGCTCAAATGAAAGTCCATTAAGAGCAACAAAATTAAGAAAGAATTACATTAAATATCTATGACTGTTTCTATTCAACAGGTCTAAAAATAACCAAGTCATTGCAATAAATAATTACGGTAGCACTGTAATATTTGTTTCCTAGCCTCCTGAATCAGCTGTGTCCAGTCCTAAAAGGTTTGATCCTTTGCAGAGTTAAGAGGGAGAATTAGATCTACGTCATACATATAATTTGATCACCAAGAACACCAGGGAAGGTCCCTCTGTAACACTAATAGAAACGTATCCTGCTAGAAATTGGGGACTTGCAGAAATGAGAACAATAATAAATTCCTGTGGACAGATCCTGAGACTGTGCAGGCTCGTCCCTGCTCCTTGCACCCGGACACTGGGCGTTCACAGTGGAATATCACAAGGAGGGGGGCCCACCATGAAGTCATTCAGCCCCTCGCACACAATCTATTTCTTCAATCAGGCTTTTTTAGAAACTGGCGCTTACATATAAACAGATAGCCAAAGGCTCAGAGATATTTAAGAAAAGCCTCTAATATCAAAAACAGAAAACAAGGAGGAAAAAAAGGAACTCAGACAAAACAGAAACTGTGCACAGAAATTAAAATCTTGCGGTAGAGGATTATCTTTAAAATCATGAAAGACACAAGAAAAAAAAAAAAAAGACTATATCCATGAAAGAAAAAAGCAGGATGCCAGCAAAATGAAATATTTGAAAAGTAAAAAAGAATACTGGAAATTAGAAACTAGGATAGCAAAAATATTGTAAAGGTACTCAATAGGTAAAAAGGTACTTAATATCATTAGTCATCAAGGAAATACGAACTAAAACCACAATAACATATCACTACAAATCCACTAGAATGACTGAAATGAAAAGGACTGCTAACTCTTGGTGCACGCGTGCTGGGGAAATCAGCTGTCAGGTCAGGAAGATGCTCAAGCAGCTTCATGGTGAGGAACTGAGGCTTCCGTCCACGGCCATTGAGTGAGCTATTTTGGAAGAGGGTCTTCCAGTTAAGCCAGGCCTCCAGACAACCATGGTGTCTGCTGGCATTCTGACTCCAATCACATGGGGGACTCAGGGCTGGGGTCACCTGGCAAGCGGCTCCCAAATTCCTGACCTACAGGAGAACTGGCAGTGTCTAACAGAGCTAAACAGAGGTACTCCTTACAATCCAGCTTTTAACTCCAAGGTACAGAGACAACAGAAATGTATACAGATACACAACAAAAGACATGATCAAGGATGTTCACAGCAACGGAATCTATAATCACTCAAATAAGAAACAAGCTCAATGTCCATCAACAACAGAATGAAGAAACAGCAGTAATTCATACAAGAGAATACTACACAACGATAAACAAGCATAAACTACTGCAACGTGCAGCAACACCAGCGTGATATGAGATAAAGATACTAGATACAGAAGAGCACATTTCCACATATACAGACGTCAAAGCCAAACAAAATCAGACCAGGGTTAAAAGGCTGGATAGACTTGGGGAGAAGGCAATGGCACCCCACTCCAGTATTCTTGCCTGGAAAATCCCATGGACGGAGGAGCCTGGTAGGCTGCAGTCCATGGGGTCAATGAGGGTCGGACACGACTGAGCGACCTCCCTTTCACTTTTCACTTTCATGCATTGGAGAAGGAACTGGCAACCCACTCCAGTGTTCTTGCCTGGAGAATCCCAGGGACAGGGGAGCCTGGTGGGCTACTGCCTATGGGGTCGCACAGAGTCGGACACAACTGAAGTGATTTAGCAGCAGACTTGGGGAAGGAAGTGGTGACTGGGAGGCAGCATAAGTGGGTCTTTTAGGGGACAGGTGATGCTCTGTTTCTCCATCTGGAATGTGTCCAAATGGGAGTCACTTTATAAAAATTCAGTGGGCTCCACACTTAGGACACATACACTTTCTCATGTACATGCTGCACTTCAGTAGAAGTTTATTTTAAAATGGCAATTAGAATTGGAAGACAGAGCTCCAGACATCTCCCCACAGGAGAGCAAGCATGCCAAAGGGAAGAAAAGAGAAGGGCGGAAAAGAGATGAAAACTGGACCTGTCCAGGAGGCTGAACACCCAGAGAGTAGGATTTTTTCAGAAACAGAGAACCAAGAATATTGAAAAGAAATAATCAAAATAATTCAAGAAAAATTCAAGAAGAGAAATGTCTTGAGTTGTCTGACTGATATCAAGGGTCTACTATCTGTACAAGCAAAAGAGATGGAAGCCGTATGGCCGCGAAGCACCTCATCACAAACTGTCTCAAGGTGTTCATTAGCAGATCTTCACGCAATCTGTCACAGCAACAGAGCACGGCTGGTACTGGTGGCAAGACAGCATTCCCTCACCTACTTCTTCTCGCCCTCCCTCCTCCACCGCAGACAAATTGCCATATTAAAAAAAAAAAAAATGCTTCTTCTCAATGCAGTTTATTTCGAAGAGTTTGAAGGTGAATCCCCAACTAGGTTGCATGCCTAACGGGATATCAGCAAACAGGAGCGGGTAGCAAATGGTCTCTGTGGTGACTGTGGGTTTTCTATCCTGGGGGGCTCACTGCCCCACTGAGCCAAAACGTTGAACACGCCTCAGGGGAACGTGGGTTCAGAGGCCCAAATAACTAGACATCCTTGGAGTACAATCACAATGAAAGAGAAACAACAAACATCACTAATGAAAGTGGAATTTTTAGAACAGGCGAACCTCAAGTTATAACATGTACTTGTATCTATACTAATATAAGATAAAATATTAAAAGTATGAAGTCAGAATATGTGGAAACATTAAATACGAAAAACATAACAGATGGGATAAATACTCTTGAAGAACAAATTAACCAAGCTTGAAAATTAAACTTAGGCATCCTCCCAGAGGTCAGCATAAGAGGCTGAACACGAAAAAGACATAAAGAGAGAACATGTTTAAAGAAACAGTAAGTCATTTAAAGAATGCACATATTTCAACTAAAGGTCTCTTAGCCATACAGTTTAGATAAAGATTACCTATATGCAGGCGCACCATGTGGTATTTAAGAAAGACAAGGGGAAATTCTAGAAACTTCCAAAGGCAAAGAATAAACAAATGACAAATGGTAAGATCGACCTCAAATTTGCAAAAGACACAAGGGATTCAATAAGATAGTACAGTAATACTAGTAAAATATTGAAGAAGGGACTTCCCTGGTGGTCCGCTGGTTAAGACTCCACACTTGCACTGCAGGGGGCTTGGGGTCAGTTCCTGGTCATGGAACTAAGATCCCACATGTCATGCCAGATGGGCAAAAAAAATAATTTAAAAAATTTTTAAATATTGAAGAAAAACACTTCAACCTGGAATTTTTAAACGTCTAAATTATTAAAAAGTGACAGCAAATGAAAAATATCTTTATGTACATAAGGACTCAAAGCTCTGCCACACACTGTGAAAATGCTTATGAAAAGATTACTCCACTAAGAACTAAGGGGGAACTACAGAATGCTGAAGTTAAGGGTGATCAGAAAGGAGGGAGAGATAAATTCACAATAAGAGTACTCAACATTCCTCGTTCTGTAACTGATAAAGCAAGAGAACAGAGAACCACTTGGGATACAGAAGACATAAAAACGCACATCAACCAATGACCAAATTGACATTCACAGAAGATACCACCCAATAACATCAGAATACACCCACTTTTAAAGTGCATTTGGAGTATTCAGCAAGAGGGACCAAGAAACAAGCTTCAACAAACTTAAGGGAATTGGAATCGTACAAAGTAGTTTCTCTGACTACACAGAATTAAATTAGCATTCAATACCAGAAAAATATTTGGAAAAATCCTGTAAATTAAAAACTTTTTTTGAATAATCCACGAATCAAAGAAGTCATAGAGAATGCTGGAAACTGAATGAAAATAAAAACAATATAAAACTTGTGGGATGCAGCTAAAGTGGTACGTAAAGAGAAATGTATAGCACTGAACACATGTAATACTAAATATTAGAAAAGCAAGGTCTTACTTAATGATCCAGGTTTCTATTTTAAGAAAATAGATAATGAGTATCAATTAACTCCAGGGTAAGCAGAAGGAAGGAGGTAACAATGATAGGAATAAAAATCTATGACACAGAAAAGAGAAAGTAGAGAAAAATCACTGAAACGTTTTTTTCTTGTAAAGACTTCATTCTTTCTCAGTTCAGTCCGGTCACTCAGTCGTGTCTGACTCGTTGCAACCCCATGGACTGCAGCACATGAGGCCTCCCTGTTCATCACCAACTCCTGAGTTTACTCAGACTCCAGTGATGCCATCCAAGCATCTCATCCTCTGTTGTCCCCTTCTCCTCCTGCCTTCAATCTTTCCCAGCATCAGGGTCTTTTCCAATGAGTCAGTTCTCCACATCAGGTGGCCAAAGTATTGGAGTTTCAGCTTCAGCATCAGTCCTTCCAATGAATATTCAGGTCTGTTCTCCTTTAGGATGGAATGGTTGGATCTCCTTGCAGTCCAAGGGACTCTCAAGAGTCTTCTGCAACACCACAGTTCAAAAGCATCAATTCTTCGGTGCTCAGCTTTCTTTATAATCCAACTCTCACATCCATACATGACTACTGGAAAAGCCATAGCATTGACTAAATGGACCTTTGTTGGCAAAGTAATGTCTCTGCTTTTTAATATGCTGTCTAGGTTGGTCATAACTTTCCTTCCAAGGAGTAAGCGTCTTTTAATTTCATGGATGCAATCACCCTCTGCACTGATTTCGGAGCCCCCAAATATAAAGTCTCTCACTGTTTCCACTGTTTTCCCATTTATCTGCCATGAAGTGATGGGACCAGATGCCACAATCTTAGTAGTTTTCTGAATGCTGAGTTTTAAGCCAGCTTTTTCACTCTCCTCTTTCACTTTCATCAAGAGGTTCTTTAGTTCTTCTTTGCTTTCTGCCATCTTTCAAGTTGTTAATAGGTAAAAGAAAATGAGTTCATAGAGGAATTTTAAAAAATCCTATCAAAACAGAAAGTTCCAGGCCCAGATGGCTTCACTGGCAAAATCTATCAAATATTTAGGGAAAAAACATACTAATTCTACACAAACTTTCAAGCAAATGGGCAGAAGACAACATGTCCCAGACCAGCATTACCTTCATACCAAAAACCAAAGATATTATAAGAAGAGAAAATTATAGACCAATGTCACACATGAATATACACATAAAAATTCTCAACAAAACATTAGCAAATCAAATCTAGAAATATATAAAAGGGATGGTACATCAAATGGAGTTCACCACAGGAATGTAAGGTTGATTCAACATTCAAAAATAAATGTAATTCACCATAAAGCAGTTTAAATAAGAAAAACCATAGACCACATCAATAGATAAAAAAAACACTATGACAAAATTCAGTCTATTTATGATTTAAAAAAAAACTCTAGGCAAATGATAAACTAAAAGAGATTTCCTAAATGGGAAACCTTAAACTATAAAATTTCTACAAACGGAAGAAAAACACCTCTATGCTCATGGATAAGAGAAAGATTTCTTAGGACACAATAAACATGAGTTATTTAAAAAAACAACTGACAGTCTAGATATCATCAAAACTTATAACTATGCTCCTCAAAGCTCAGTATTCAGAAAATAAAGAAACAAGCAAGACTGGGAGAAAATATCTGCAAAATACACGTCTGATAAAGAACCTGCATCTGAAACCCAAAGGCTTCTCATAACTCAGTAATAAGAAAACAACCCAGTTTAAAAAGGAAGGGGGCAAGATTTGAAAGAAGATGGATTAATAACGCACAAGCACATGAAAAAATATTCAACACAGGGAAATGCAAACTAAACTGACAGTAATCGTAACAGATTCCATCCACCAGAATGACTGAAAACTTGCTTTAAAAATTAATACACTAAATGGCCTGAGAATGGGTATTAACTAGAATTCTCACACATTGCTAATCAGAGCACAAAATGTTACGGATACTTGACAGAACAGTTTGGCAGTTCCTTAAAAAATAAAACATATACTTACCATGCCACCTAGAAAAATAAACAATCAATAAATAAGAGAGTTCAATATAGTTGCCAAATCCAAGATCAACTTACAAAGATCCTGACAGTTCTCTACTCCAGCAATAAAATAGCTACACTTGGGAAACATAATAAATAAACACAACATCATTCACCATAGCAAAAACAAAAACCTAGGATTACAAAAAATCTATAAGAGAAAAATTTTTTAATCAATTAAACAACACAGATGTTACGAATAAATGGAGAGATCCTTTACGCTCTTGGATTGGAAAACTTGATAAAGGTATCAGTTCTCCCCCAAATCAAACTATAAATGGAATAGTGTATCAAATTCCAGCTGAATTTAAGATAACTGATTAACTTATTCTAAAATTTATATGGAAGAATAAAAGTACATGTGTAGTTAGGCTAATTTTGCAAGAGCTGAACAAAAAGTTGCTTGTTCCACTAAAAAGCAAAACTTAAAGATATTAGAGTATGGGGCACACGGACATCTAAAGAGAACAATGGCATACAGTAGAGCACACAGAAGAACACACACACACACACACACACAGTTCTGCCCCTGGATTAACACGCCAAAGAGAGTCCATCACAGGTCCACTGAAATCACGTAAGGGTGAGTAAAGATACAGATAAAATAAGACGACCATGAGTTGACCATTGCTGGAGCTGGGTGATGTTGAAACTGAGTTCATTATAGTGATTTCTACACTTTTTTATGTGCTTAAAACTTTCCATATAATAATCCCAAATATCTGAATAAAAACATAAATCACGGCACGTGCTGCTTCAGTGATCCCCAAGATGGGTACTAGATACACGCCCCTGGTGTTGGAGGCTGAATTTTCAGGCCTAAGACAGACGACTCGGCCCCAAGCTGCTCAGGCAAGAAGACCTGGGACTGAGCACAGATGCTAAAAGACCTGTACTTTTTACAGAGAAGACTAAAAATATTCCGTTCAGTCTGCTAAAGCGGTGATGACATTTAGCTGACACGAAAGGCCTTGGGAAAAAAAACAATAAACAATCTCAACAATTAATCACAATTCAAGGCCAATATCATACCTGAATTTGTGGTCTAGATTTACCCTGCTTGCAGGCTTGGGAACTCCAATGTAAGAAAATAACATAAAAGCTATTCCAAGACAACAAAAGCCCCTGGGGATCCAGCAAGAGGAAACACAAAGTCCTCCTGCAGAAACGCTTTCATGAGCTAGGGCACGTGGGGGCTCCAGAAGCGAACAAAACCCACGGAAGATGAGTCCACAACGAAAAGCCACAAACTGCAAAATACAGCAGCAGACCGCCCTGAGGGAGAATCCGACCAGATGAGAGCCAGAAGCAAGGGAACAATGTGCAAACGTGCAAAACTATTAGACATGCTTTTACAGGAACAGGAACCAAAACCCAACACTATAGACCAATATGCCTCCATCTTCCAAAACATCATGAATGGCTCCCATCACCCTCTAAGTAAAAGCTGAAGTTGGTACAAAGACCTGTAAAGCCTGGTGACCTCTCTTACCTCCCCAACTTCACCACCTACAATTCCCTGCCCTCAGCTCCTTCTGCTCGGGCTACACAGATGCCTAAGTCAGGCGTCCGCCTGAGGACCCTTGTGCTGGCAGTTCCCTGCACCGGGATACAAGCCCTCCCATCCCTCTCACATCACCACGTGGCTCTCCCCTGGACCCCCCGTTCAACTGTCACCTGTCCACTGAGGCCTTTACTGATCATACTGTTGAAAACTGCAACCCTGCTTATACCCTGGTATTCTCTTTCCCGTCGGCCGGCTGGCTGATTTGTTTTTACACAGCATATATCATCATCTGACATACGATGTATTCTATTATCTTGCTTACTGCCTTCTATCCCAGATTATAAGATAAAGTCAAACAGAAAGACTTGTATCTGTTTTGATCAGTGCAGGATTGTCAGAGCCCAAAACACATACTATCCACCACAAAGCAAGTTCTCAATAAATATGTGTTGAACGAAGAGACGGGGAAATCAGAGGAAGTGGACCGTTCTTGTAAGACATGAGGCAGAATTCTCATTCACTCATGCATGCACAAATGCACCCTCAGACACGACTCGGTCGTTACCTTATACAAGGGAGTTCAAGGTATTCTTTTCCTTACTGTGCAAATTCCTCCCTCACATCCTAAAAAATGACTACAACTGATTTTTCAAAAAATAACTTACATAAAACATCAGTACATTTTCTAAGGTATTAAAAGTACACAGACAGTATAGTAAAAAGCACCCTTCAAAGTTTAGCTTCCTGTTCCTTATTTTTATCTTTCCTGAGAAGTCATATGTATGTCCACACCATCAATTTCTACATATATAGAAACTATATAGTTTTTCTTAAGCACAAACTCTTACCTCCTACTTCTTCAGTTCATGAGTTTTGAGAACATTCTACTTGTTGTTGATACCTATACCCTTGGATATTAATACAGAAATGCTAGCATCCATCACTCCATTCTGTGCCCAAGAATCAGCTAAGATCCATTCTTTGGGAAGACAAAAGCTGATTACTGTAACGACTGCATGCAAAGAGTCGTGTCTGACTCTTTGCAACCCTACGGACTGTAGTCCACCAGGATCCTCTGTCTACGGGATTCTCCAGGCAAGAATACTGGAATGGGTTATCATTTCCTCCTCCAGGGGAGCTTTCCGACCCAGAAACTGAAATTACATCTCCGGCGTCTCCTGCATTGGCAGGCAGATTCTTTACTACTGAGCCACCTGGGAAGCCAATGACTGTGACATGGCATCATATTATCACCTCTGCTAAATTCCAAATGTCTTCTTATTAGTATTTACACACATGTGCGTTCTGATAAAAATATAGTTTGTGGCTCATAAAAGACTTCAGAGACACAAAACATAAGATAGTATTACTATATCTTTTGACAAAAATCTCTCCTCATAATTTGCTTTGTTTATCCCAGATAACAGTATTCTTTTTCCTTAAGATAAGTATTGGGGCCAAGAAGGGTATTACTTCACCTTGAATAGTTATAAACTTGGAATTGTGCAATATTAAGCCCACTCATAATCAGAACCTAAAATTATTCTTATGTTTTTAATCACAGGATTTTCACAATTGTTATACTAATAGTGTCTGAAATAAACGCCACGTAATTTAGTAATAAATAGAACACATATACATAATACCATTTAAAAATTCTGACTACAGTATATAAAGGTTATCCAAACTACTCAAGTTGCCTGTATAAACTGTAAAATCTCTCGTATTTTTTGATGACAAAACGATTTCACAATTTGAGCCCCATTTCACACCTTTTAGAGTAGATGCATCAGGTTCTGCCTAACACTGCCATCTAACGGTCCACAACGTGACTGCAGGCAAAGCCAATCAAACTGCGATGTCCTGCTCGCTCAGAAACGGGAAACTATCCCTTCCAAGGAAGGTTAAACAGTTCATACTAAAGTTCTATAAGAACTGTTAGTAATATGTGAAAAATTTAAATCACTCTGAATATTTTATTTTACGAATGTTTCAAAGATGTCACCTGACCAACTATTTAGGTCTTGTCATCTGACGTTTAACTTGATTTAAATTGATTAAAAATAATTACTAAGATTATTTTTCACCCTGGTTCTCCTTAAGTGTTTATAAAGTATTTTCTGGAAATACTTCAAAAATATAAAAATATTCTTTGTTCATGAGCAAAATCAATCATTTACATTATATGGAAAAACTCATTTTACAAATCGCTTATTTCACTAGTAAAAGAACCTACTGCAGGGAATTATGTCCTTGCTACATTTATTTAGTAAAACTTACATAAAAGATTAGTTTCAGGTCTACAACATAATGATTCAGGACATGTATATTGCAAAAATGATGCTCATAGTAAGTCTAGTTAACATCCTTCACTGTTTCAGTTCAGTTTAGTCGCTCAGTCATGTCCGACTCTTTGCGACTCCATGAACCACAGCACGCCAGGCCTCCCTGCCCATCACCAACTCCCGGAGTTCACTCAGACTCACGTCCATCGAGTCGGTGATGCCATCCAGCCATCTCATCCTCGGTCATCCCCTTCTCCTCCTGCCCCCAATCCCTCCCAGCATCAGGGTCTTTTCCAATGAGTCAACTCTTCACATGAGGTGGCCAAAGTACTGGAGCTTAGCTTTAGCATCATTCCTTCCAAAGAAATCCCAGGGTTGATCTCCTTCAGAATGGACTGGTTGGCTCTCCTTGCAGTCCAAGGGACTCTCAAGACTCTTCTCCAACACCACAGTTCAAAAGCATCAATTCTTCGGCGCTCAGCTTTCTTCACAGTCCAACTCTCACATCCATACATAACCACAGGAAAGACCATAGCCTTGACTAGACGACCTTAGTCAGCAAAGTAATGTCTCTGCTTTTGAATATACTATCTAGGTTGCTCATAACTTTTCTTCCAAGGAGTAAGCGTCTTTTAATTTCATGGCTGCAGTCACCATCTGCAGTGATTTTGGAGCCCCCAAAAATAAAGTCTGACACTGTTTCTACTGTTTCCCCATCTATAGACCTTAGTCAGCAAAGTAATGTCTCTGCTTTTGAATATACTATCTAGGTTGCTCATAACTTTTCTTCCAAGGAGTAAGCGTCTTTTAATTTCATGGCTGCAGTCACCATCTGCAGTGATTTTGGAGCCCCCAAAAATAAAGTCTGACACTGTTTCTACTGTTTCCCCATCCATTTCCCATGAAGTGATAGCACCAGATGCCATGATCTTCGTTTTCTGAATGTTGAGCTTTAAGCCAACTTTTTCACTCTCTTCTTTCACTTTCAACAAGAGGCTTTTTAGCTCCTCTTCACTTTCTGCCATAAGGGTGGTGTCATCTGCATATCTGAGGTTATTGATATTTCTCCCGGCAATCTTCATTCCAGCTTGTGTTTCTTTCAGTCCAGCATTTCTCATGATGTACTCTGCATATAAGTTAAATAAGCAGGGTGACAATATACAGCCTTGACGTACTCCTTTTCCTATTTGGAAACAGTCTGTTGTTCCATGTCCAGTTCTAACTGTTGCTTCCTAACCTGCATGTAGATTTCTCAAGAGGCAGGTTAGGTGGTCTGGTATTCCCATCTCTTTCAGAATTTTAAAATTTAAAATTCCAGTTTCTTGTGATCCACACAGTCAAAGGCTTTGGCATAGTCAATAAAGCAGAAATAGATGTTTTTCTGGAACTCTCTTGCTTTTTCCATGATCCAGCGGATGTTGGCAAGTTGATCTCTGTTTACAAAGTTACAAAACTTTTTCTTGTCATGAGGTCATTTGTGTTTTTTTGTCTAGCTTGATTACCAGTTTACTAAAAGAGGACATATTGTAAGAGAACATAACTTTGTCACTGAGAAGACAGGAGGACAAGGTCACTCTGCACGTGAGTACACAGCACGTTTTCTTTATCCATCACCCACTGATGGACGCATGTATCTTTGTTGTTGAGAGGACAGGAGGACAAGGTTGGTCTGTGTATGTGTGTGTACACACCATGCTTGCTTTATCCATTCACACACCGATGATGCGCATGTGTTTGTTACTGAGAGGAAAGGAGGACAAGGTTGGTCTGCGTGTGTGTGTGTGGTGTGTGTGTGTACACACCATGCTTGCTTTATCCATTCATACACCGATGATGTGCACATATTTGTTACTGAGAGGAATGGAGGACAAGGTTGGTCTGCGTGTGTGTGTGTACACACCATGCTTGCTTTATCCATTCACACACCGATGTGCACATATTTGTTACTGAGAGGAAAGGAGGACAAGGTTGGTCTGCGTGTGTGTGTGTATGTGTGTGTGTGTACACACCATGCTTGCTTTATCCATTCACACACTGATGATGCGCATGTGTTTGTTACTGAGAGGAAAGGAGGACAAGGTTACTCTGTGAATGTGTGCACACACTTTCTTTATCCGTTCACCCACTGAAGACCAGTCAGATGGAAGAGATGCACAGGGCAAGACACAGCAAGAGGATGCGGAGCTCGTGGGAAATACCTGGCCTTCTGCTGGACTCCTATTAACGTCTCCAGTTCTCCAAGCCAACAAGTGGATCCCACCGCAAAGAAGAGCACAGGAGCAGAGACGCTCGGAGTTTCAAGGGCTTTCATGGGAATTTCACTCCTGCCACCTACCCAACGTATGGGTTTCCTGGACATCCCTGCCTGCTGCTTTTCTAGCCTCTGCTTTAGAGTCTTCGTGTCGGCAAGTCAGCGCCTCCCACGGGAGTCACTTTGCCTGGAGACAGTGCCTCCGAGCTAGCCCTTACCAAGCCCAGTAACTTCCGGCAGCATCGCTGTAGGCTCATCGTCACGCACCCTCAGCTGTGCCCTACATGCCCCAACTTTTAACTCCTCTTTCTTCGAGCAGCCCCTCTGACAGCTGAAGCCTGTTCTGCCCTTCTCTCCAGGATCAGCACGGCCTGCATCCACAGTTGCCCCTCCCGTCCTGACACAGACAGGGACCTCCAGGGCTGTGCATGTTGTCCGACTACCTACACCATCCACAAGCATGTCCGGGTCTGTCGGCAGGCACGTCGCAGCTCTGTCTCATGGGCTTTGCGATCCCATGGACTGTAGCCTGCCAGGCTCCTCTTCCATGGGATTCCCAGGCGAGAAGACTGGGGTGGGTTGCCATTTCCTCCTGCAGGGGTTCTTTCTGACCCAGGGATCGAACCTGCGACTCCTGCACTGCAGGCGGGTTCTTTACTACGGAGCCATCACTGGATTTTCTCTGCTCCGCTATTCCTAACATAGCTCCTGAAGCTTTTGTAATTTGCAAATTTCATGAGCAAACATGCTCTTATTTTCAAAGCAATCATTGATACATATTTATCAGGCTAAGCAGGGAATGAGAACACTACAGAAAGGTAAATGCTGTTCTTTCATTTTCATATTATTGTAATAATACAGGCAATTTCCAGAGTGTAAGAGAGAAGCACTTGCAGGTAGAAGGCTCTGAAGTGAGCCAACTCTGGGATATGGCTTGCTTCTGCTCACCTTGCTTTTACACCCTGCTGGATGAAGGAAAGGCATTGAGGACTGGAGATAAATACTCTTCAGATTAAGTCACTGGGGAAAGTCTCTAAAGGACAAATGGAGGAAAATCTACCCTACCCTAGCATAGCAATAAAATTTTTAAAGCTTTTCAATTCATCCTTATCATGAGAATATGATAAGTGGGTGGACCTAAACCTATGCCAAAAACATTGCCTTACATCAAAGGACGCAAGCAGAGTTAAGAAGGTAGTTTATGGAATAAAAGAAAAGATCTGCAAATCATATTATCCAATAAAGGATTATACCCAGAAAATATAAAGAACTCCTAGAACTTAATAACAACAACAAAAAACTGATTAAAAATGGACATAGGACTTGAATTTCTGCAAAGAAGGTATACAAATGAGCAATAAGCACATGAAAAGATGCTCAATATCAATAATCATCAGGAAACAGAATCAAAACCACAATGAGATACCACCTCAAACCCATCAGGATGGCTACTATCAAAACAAAACAGAAAATAAATGTTGGCAAAGACATGGAGAAACTGGAACCCTTGTGCATTGTGGCTTGGAATGTAAAATGGAATGGCTGCTATGGAAAATAGTATGGTGGTTCCTTCAAAATTAAAACCGCACTGCCACATGATCCAGCAATTTCACTTCCGGATGTATACCCAAAAGAACTGAAGCAGGGTCTCAAAGAGATGTCTGTACCCATTAGTCACAAGCGCCAAAAGTATCCATTACCAGATGAGTGGATACGTAACATGTCATATACCCATACAACTGAGTATCGCTCATCCTTAAAAAGGAAGAACACTGTGACACACGTTCCAACTCGAATGGGCCTTGATAAATTATGCAATGTGAATTAAGCCGATCACAAAGGATACTCACTTACTCGAGGCACAAGAGGAGGCAAATTCACAGAGACAGAGCAGAATGGTGGCGGCCAGAGGCTGGGGGAGCGGGCAAGGGAGCCGTTTAATGAGCACAGAGTTTCAGTTTGGGAAGAGGAAAGAAGTTCTGGAGATTGGCTGGGCAACAATGTGAATGTACATTAACACTACTGACTGTACCTTAAAAATGGTTAAGATAGTAAATTTTATGTTGTGTACATTCTACACCATTTAAAAATTTTAAGCCACATCAAATTTGTTCCAAGGTCACCTTTATGCCTGACTCTTACTAGCATATCGGGCACAAACAACATTTAAAGTGGAATCTTCTCAAAGTCCTAGCCCAGGAACGCAGTCCTACAGAGGAAAACAGTTTCCTAAAAACAACAGGATGCTTCCCAGGAAAGGTCTCTAAGCCAAAACATTTTAGAGGAAATGTTTATGAGGATATGTCTCCTACATAATACTGCATAATGTAGGAATACTGATAAATTAACATAGCACACAAAGATCAGTATTATCTTGTACCAACTAAGAGCTTTTGAAAACACTGATTTCAATCTCCCTGAGGCTTCAAATCATGGGAAGGAGAAGAGCGCCATGGCTGGCTGTCACCTGTAGGTGGCAGTAGAGGCAAAGTGTTCCTGTCAAAGCCGCCTTCAAGGTCAACCAGTATGGGACAACAGAGGAACACAGGCAATTCAAGGTCTCCTCCGTTAAATAAACTGAGTTCATTTCTCTGATACATGTGAGTGCTTATCTTGCGCAAACACGTCCACCTCAGGGCCTTTTCTCAACCAACTCTGTCTCTTGTCTCATTTTTTTTGCTTGATATGTCTTTGTGATCATATCTATTTAGAAATATCATACATTCATTTTGGAGGGACATGGTGGTTTTCTTTCTTAGAGAAAAAGAAATACACGTACACTAGTGAAGTCAGAAAGCCTATTTATTGAAGTCTGTTTTGTGCTAAGCACGGTGCTAGGTGCTCTGAAACACGTGAAGACAGATGGATCAGGTCCTTGTCAACAAGACAGACCCAAAATGTGAATAATAGAGATGAGCGTCCAATCAAGGGGTGAATAACACCACACTTGTCAAAGAGAGAGAGAGCCACAGACACCTCCAACTCCCACCTCTAAAAGCAGGCTCCCACAACCCACAAACCTTTTGGTGAGTTTTACTGCCTATGTGTGAATCCCTAAATGTTTTATTTCAGTTTGGCCTCCTTTCTGAAACTCATACAAACAGAATCGTACAGTATGAATTCCTTTGCGTCTGGCTTTTCTCGCTTCACGCCATACACACTGCATTTGTCCATGCTGTTACACGCACCTCCTGTATGATCCATTTGATTGTGAAAGGCAGAAAACTGTTTACACAACTGACTTATCAACTCTACAGTTGCTGAACATGTGGGTTGTTCCTAATTTGGAGCGATTAGAAATAATGCTCCTATGAACATTCTTATCTATCATCTCCTGATACACAGGAACATGCATTTCTACCAAGGAGTGGAATCTGAGTCACAGCTGTATGTATCTTCATCTTAGTACTTAACATCCAGCTGTCTGCCAAATTTAAGCTCCCACCGGCCATGCACAAGGGTTCCTGGTTGCTCTATACCCTCGCCAACACTTCTTACTAGTCTTATTCACTGTGGCCACTTTGGTGGTTGGGTAGTAATATCCTTATGACAGTTTCAATTTTTAGTTCCTTGATTACTTATGAGGTTGGGCATACTCACACATGTTTAATGACCATTTGGTACACCCATTCTTGAGTGCTTTGAATGGCAGCAATCTTCCTTGCAAAATTAAATTTACAGGCTGACAGAATCCAGCTAAGAAACCTTTCCTGGGGAATATCAACTCATTGGTGAGAAACAGGGATAGGACAGGAAGCTCTGTTTCCTCAGAAGATTTTTTTTGCTACAGATTGAATGACTACTTTGACTATTCTCTACTAAGTAGGACCAACTTCAGCAAAACTTACTGAAAGAAAGTACACCACCATAACAGAGAAAGAGCACAACACAACCTCGCCGTCTGAGAATCTTGAGTAAATATCCCTGGGGTACACCAATGAAACTATTGTGTCCTCAACATACTTTGCTGTTGGCATGATGATTAAATTCTATGACCCATGTAAAGCACTTAGACCTCTGCCTGATGACTCTTTACCTCTGATAATACAGATAAGAGTAACGACAGAGATAATTTTTTTCTTTAAAATCCTAAGCAACTCTTTTAAAACCAGTAACGTTCAACCTATAGACACGTAGTTACTTTTTAGAATACAGATACTAAAAGCCTCCATCACACACACTAGTACACAAGGTTGGATATTTAAGTAACTCAATAACACACCTCTCATTTCTTTACCAGTCTTGACTCTCCACACTACCTTTTTCTTCTAAACTGCTATTTCACCATATTACTAGACATTTTCCCCTAGAAATTCATCTCTACACAGACTATCTCCTTTAACTGTGAGACCAGAATCTGTAGGGGGCAGCCCAGTACATCACAATAACCAGAGTTCTACTCAACTAGTTGTGCCCTGGGGACCCTGAATGACTCTCCAGGCAGTGAGTGAAACGTCACCCCACAAACTCTTGACCTGGGATTTTAGGGGGTCTAGGAGTGCTTTCACTGCCATACAGAAGCCTTATCCTAAGATCCTCTAAGTGAAAGAATCTTTAATATCTTCAGGCAACTCTACTTTCATTGCCAGTTTAGAACTATTCTAACTAGAATTATCTATCACTTTGGTTATCTGGATTCAACTTTTTGCTGTGAGGTAAGTAAATCATCTGATTGTCTATGTGTCTGTAAAATTGTGAAACTGAACAAAAATTGCCAAGGAAGAGGAATTTGGGAAATGCTGAATTGACAATACTGTTTAGAAAATCAAATGGAAAGGAGGTTGATACCAGTTTGGCTCTATCACTACAGCTGTTAAGTTGCTGCAGTTAAAATAACATAGATGGAGACAAACAATATCTCAGTCGTTTTCATCCAGAAACCACTATGCAACATATCTGGCCCCCTCCAAAAAAAAAAAAAAAAGAGCAGTGACTTCAGAAGCGAGCTTGAACAGAAAGGGGGTAGGGCACAGAGATCCCTAACATCTAAGTGAGAGGCCGCCAGGGCCAGGTAAGAGTCTCACTCTTGTTTGCCCCCCACACCTCTTATTTGTGGGGACTGGCTGTCTACCCACTTCTCTGCCTTTGTCTGCTGATGGCCACCTGCACTGGGCAAGATAAACTAACAGCAGGGCCCTCCTCTCAATACTGGTCTGAGGAACCAGGATAAGCCTCATCCCACTGAGGAAAATAGGAATGTGTTAAGAACGAGAAATATAGTTTTATCTGTGGCACAAACAAAATCTCATGATATAAGAGCATGCTTTTATAATGGGGATTTACTGTGTGAGTCTATTAGCTATATCCTTTCCAATAATTGTAAAATTGGCTTAACTAAATTATATTTGCTCTAAAACTGGCCTCAAGGGCTAAAATAAAAATTCATTTGGGCCTTTTAGTACCTAAACCAGAATTCAAAAATGGAGCTGAAATGGATGATTCCATAAGGTGAAGGGAACTCTTGTGAAATCCCTCTTTTGCAAGGTGACAATTTTCCTTCACTCATATCTCAACCTAACTGAGGAAATTAAAGCTGCAAGAATGATCCCCGAATGAGACAAGTTCTTCCATCTGAATAAAAAATTAATTAGGTTCAAGTATTAAAGAAGAAAACTAGACATAAAAGTTTAATTCTTGATCCACTGTTTACTTACTTGCTGCCAAAGGTTTGGGGGAATTTTTTTTTTTTAATTGAAATTTTTTTCCAACATAAAATTATTGTGAGAAGCCTGGAAACCCAGAGAACAACGCTAAGTGCTGCAGTGTCAGGGGCGGGCGGTGGGGTGAGGGGGTGGTCTTGTCTCTATTGTTCCTTGTTATTGACAAGTTCCCTTCACATTACCAAGTCAAAATGTCCCTGATGCTGACACTGGGCTCAAAATTTCATCCATGACTCCCTCAACCCTCGATTTCTTCACCTATGTTTTCAATCATACGTTCAACCAGTATTTACTAAATGGCAGTTAAACACATACATACACAACACAAGCAAACCCTCAAGGACCTCAATGTAGAGGAGAATAAAAGACAAGTAAAGACCCAATAATAATACAAATACATGCCACTACAGGGTTAAGAAGCCAGTGCTAAAGAACCTTACAAGCACAAATAACCAACCAGCTTCAGGGGTCAGAGAAGATTTTGTGGGAAAGGCAACATCTAACCTAAAACTTTTAGGATAAATAGCAGCCAGATACACCAAGAGATGAGAGTGTGGTGGGAAGGGATATCACAGGTTGGTGTAACAGCCTAGGCTAGGATGGAGAGAAAGGCAGGGCCCATCCTCAAGCTGTGTCCCTTGGTGCCTCCCCACCAGAGATGGTCGAGTCAGAGAAAGGATTCTCCCTGAGCAGACAAGAGGCCTTTTCTTAATGAGATCTATGCCTTCCCATACGTGCTGACTTCAGCAGCAGGAGAACACTAATCAGCAATGAATTTTAGAAGACCTGTCACAGGCTATATGAAAGCAGGGCAATGAAAAGATTGGATCTGCAGATAAGAGGCTCCTATCTCCAGGTAAAATAGCAAACTCCTATCCTGCATATGAAACGAAATTCTGTGTGTAAAAAACTGACTATAATGTGACTCAGCAAAGAGCCTATCACATCTAGTGAATAAATCAATGTAATCACCTCCCAATGGGAAGTCTTTACAGCATCCAGGGCAGAAAGGGGAGGGTAAGGCACTGGTACCAGAAGAGAGTAGGCCTGGGCATCTGAGTTCTCAGCAAGCCACTGGCCCTTACTGGGCCTTGAATCTCCATCTACACGAGAAATTGTAGCTCGGGGTTGTTGCTTGTGCTTCTAAAACCCATTCACCTGGCATTATCACAATCAAAAGTATTTTAATCACCAAAGGAAAGGGTCTAAATAATTTGTAAGTCACAGATTTACTACAGTTTTCTCAGAGGAAAAAAAGAGCATGTGCCCACAAGTTGTCTTAAATCAAAAAACCAAACCGTTAAGTTCACGTACCTTTTAAAAGCTGACAAATCATGCATAACAAAGTAAAAGATAATTAAAATTTTAGGACAAGCAAATGAAATTATGATTTTTTTTTAAAGAAAAAGAAAAAAAAGTTAATATAGCCAAGCAGGCAATGATTGGAGTTGCTCACTTCTCTTTTCTCTGCTTTCACTTCCCTTCTTAGGTTAAAATACCCCTAATATGTAAATTATTCCACTCAAAACTCCAGAGTCCTTTTTTTGGGGGGGTAGTGTTATTTTTAATTGAAGGATAATTGCTTTACAGTATTGCATTGGTTTCTACCAAACATCAACATGAATCAGACACAGGCGTATCAATGCCCCCTCCCACTTGAACACCCTCGCACCTCCCTCCCCACCCCACCCCCTAGGTTGCTATGGAGCCGCATTTTGAGTTCCCTGGGTCATACTTTACTTTGGCTATCTACTTTACATATGTTAATGTATGTTTCTGTGTTATTTTCTCCATAACTCCCACCCTCTCCTCCCCAACCCCCCAGCCGTGACAATAAGTCTATTCTCGATGTCTGTATCTCCACTGCCGCTTCCCAGAGTGCTTTCTTAGCAACTCATAGGGATGTTTTTGCCAAAGGAATTACTTCTGGTCTTCCACGTGATAGACAAGGGATATGAAACACTGGGGACTTAAAAAATAAAGCAAACCAGTCTGGAAAGGTATGTGCAAAGCTGAACTAAGTAACTGAGGGTATCCAAATTTCCACCATTAGAAATATTTTAGTAGCAAAAAGTAGATATTGGATGATTTTAGGAACTTGTACTAAAGGGTTCCCACTAAGGGCCACATTAGCACTCGGACTTTCCTGGTTTAGAGTCCTCACGATCCTACCAGATGGGTATTATCTCTATTTTAGCTCTACAGAAACCAAGTAGGAACAGAGCTTTATGGTGTTTAAGTAACTAAACAAAGTCACACAGCTTAGAAAGTGAATAAATTATACTATGAATTCTATTCTGCTGCTGCTGCTAAGTCGCTTCAGTCGTGTCCGACTCTGTGCGACCCCATAGACGGCAACCCACCAGGCTGAATTCTATTCTAGTCAATATCAAATCCCAATCTCTTTCAACAGATGGTGCAGGCTTTAAGCACCGCAATAAACAAAGTGAAGACATTTTTCTGTGATTCTCTTAAATACATGCCATCATTTCAAAGGGAGTTTATGCTAAGCATGACCTCATAAACAAATCATTTGTGAAAGAGAAAAACCACATCCAGGGCAAAGTCATAAGTTGAAAAAGCCTTATTTCAGCAAGCACTTCCTGAAAGAGACAAAGCAGCAGCTGCAGCTGAGCGAATACCAAGTCCTATACTGAGTATTATATTTGAAACAACTTTTTAAAGCAACGGAAGAGCCTAAAACAAAAGAAATATAGCGTTTTTTAAATACACAGTTTCTAGAAAGAGCTATTTTAACACAAACAACTCAAAGATATATCTTTTACAGAACTGTATTTACCGAAAAATGTTCTTCTCAAACACAGCCTTTTGATGGTCAGGAGGTAAGTAGCATTTAATCAGTTTTATCACAGATTATCAGAAGTAATGTTGTACTTATTTGTTAAATCTCAAGATCTTTGTTTTATTTTAATAATATGTTGCTGAAATTATGTTGGTGAAGGACCTTCAAATCGGTTATACTGTCATCTTCCTATGTTATTCATATGATTTTTATTTATTTTCAGTATTTTTTACATTAATAGTAAATGTAGTTTTTGCAACTTACAGAGATGTTGATATAATAAATTTTAAGTATCATTAGGAGTCTTTATCACTTGGTTTTCAATTACACTGTTTCAAAAATGTCGAAAGCTTTCAAAATGCTGACTTACAAGCTAATCATTTTTCAATATTTATCCAAAAATGTATGCGTGTGTATGCAGTACAACCTGTATAGTAATGCCTTTAAAACATATGCATCACACAGATTTTAGTCAACCTTAAGCAAATGAGCACAACTGTTCATGACATAATAAAGTCAGCTTGAGCCCAATGAGGAGAAAAAGATTCATTCAGAAGAGGTTTGTAAGTAAGGAATTTCTGGGACAAAAATCAGGGATGAGGATGGGTGGAGGGAGTTCTGACACAAGAGAAAAGGAGGATACAAAATGTCATTTATATTACAGTTTCTACTGTGGAAAAATTCATTGAAAGTTAAAAATAAGAGCCAAGTCTCTACAATGATTTTTTTGTGTGTATGGTACTAGAAATTTAACTTCTGTATGTAGTATTTTTCTCATTTTATAGAAATTAATATTCTAGTCACCCCAATATGTGGAAATTTTAATCAACAGAGGCTTTTAAATATATAGAATTCTACTTCAAAAATCATATTTAACTTAAACATTCGTCAAACTTGGAAAGGTAGGAAGGAGGGAGGGAGGATGAAAACAAAGTCCTATCTTGTCTTTGTCCACAGCAACTGCTCTAATTAATTTTAAATTACTGCCCACGATGTCACTGAGCAGATGGCCAATCTCCCCCACAGTTTTCTCTAAAGAGTCTCAGGATTGAACAAGAGGAAGCCCACTCTGCAAAGTGACATTTTTGAAGGAAACTTTCTTACACCTCCTTATTTCAAGGGGGATGCCACAAAGTTCCATCTGTTTGCAGCAAGTCTATTTTTAAAATCACTGCTGCTGATGTTATATCGTGGGTGATGGAAGTATCACACAGGGGGGCGGGGGGTCAATGATATTTACAATCACAACTAAACTCCTTTCCAGTAGAAATGGGCATTGCCGGTGGGGTGGGGGTAGAAATTACAGTTTCTGCAAACACATAAAGTCACTGAGTGACTTCTTGTTAATAACTACTTGTCTCTGATGCTCCTTTTTTAAAATAGTAAAATTGACCAACAATACTTACCCTTCTGTATCTAGGCAGAGTGAGGAGGTGAAAGCTACTATACCCGAAACCACTTATTCTCAAGGTGGTACGCTCTGTGCTCCTCTGTAGCCGTGACATCTCCTTCTGGGGCACTGGTAAACACCATCTGGAGGATTCTGCATTAGGCAGTCCCAACTGCACATTAAAAACTAGCCTGTCTATTGTTTTTAAGAGTCAAGCTCTTAATCTGTACACCATGGCACAAGAACTGCTGTTTCTAACCAATGATAGCTTAGAACATGTGCTATGAAGAACTGTTTGCCACTTAAAAAAAAAAAAGTAGATTTAATGGCCAATTAAGCAATGTTTCATTGACAAACTAGAGAGTAGCTACTGTGGGTCACCCTGCCAAAGGTTCCTTCCTGCACTCAGCCATCAATCCAGCAAACTGAGCATCTACTATTTACTCATCGGCAGTACAGACAACACAGCGCTAAGAAGGAAAACCTCCAGCTCTCAGATGAGGACATTTGAGAACTCAATATTCGGTAGTCAACCAGCTATATGGTTTCTTTACTTTCTAATACATAATTTATACATTAATATTTTATATTTAATGAGTAATAAGCCATCATATATTAAAATTATACTTAATGAATAAAAATCAGACATTACTGAGTTACCAAATATTTAAACAGAACAGAGATGATAAAAAGTGACAGACAAGCTTAAGAGTCAAAATTCAGCATGGCCTTTCCCCAAGCAGTCCCAAACAAAGGATACCTAATACAGGAACAACTGCTACCCAATCCCATATACAAAGAGACAGAAAATGAATACACTGGCCAGTGCATTGTGACGCTCCAGACCATCTTAATGGGCTAGTACATATCAGCAGTAATGCCCAGGGAGTGTATTTCTCAACAAATACTAAGACACATATATAACTCTACGATGCAAAGTACTCTCAAAATCCACTGACATGCCAAGCTGAATGTAGGAATGTTAAGCACTTATTTTTCAACTAAGGTCTCATTCCTATTTTTATTTTACAGTTTCTAAGTGTCATGCCCACCAACGAGCTGTAAGATGACCACCCCTCACAGTCAAGCTCAACCTGGCCTTCCTATCGACCCATATCCAGATGAATACAAGATCGCAGCCCTCGTCTTCTACAGCTGTATCTTCATCATTGGACTATTTGTTAACGTCACTGCCTTATGGGTTTTCAGTTGTACCACCAAGAAGAGAACCACTGTGACCATCTATATGATGAACGTGGCACTACTGGACTTGATATTTATAATGAGCTTACCCTTCCGGATGTTTTATTATGCAAAAGGCGAATGGCCTTTTGGAGAGTACTTTTGCCAGATTCTTGGGGCTCTCACAGTGTTTTACCCAAGTATTGCTCTGTGGCTTCTTGCCTTTATCAGTGCTGACAGATACATGGCCATCGTGCAGCCAAAATACGCCAAGGAACTTAAAAACACGTGCAAAGCCGTGATGGCGTGTGTGGGCGTCTGGATAATGACCCTGACCACCACCATCCCCCTCCTGCTGCTCTATGAAGACTCAGACACAGCCTCCTCCACCCCCGCCACCTGCCTCAAGATTTCTGGCATCATTTACTTGAAAGCTATTAACGCGCTGAACTTCACTCGACTGATATTTTTTTTCTTGATTCCTCTGTTCATCATGATTGGGTGCTACTTGGTCATTATCCATAGTCTCCTTCACGGTAAGACCTCTAAGCTGAAGCCAAAGGTCAAGGAGAAGTCGATCCGGATCATCATCACGCTGATGGTGCAGGTGCTGGTCTGCTTCATGCCCTTCCACATTTGCTTTGCTTTCCTGATGCTGGGAGGGGATGAGAACAGCTACAACCCCTGGGGAGCCTTCACCACCTTCCTCATGAACCTCAGCACTTGTCTTGACGTGATTCTCTACTACATCGTTTCGAAACATTTCAGGCTCGAGTCATTAGCGTCATGCTCTATCGTAATTATCTTCGGAGCGTGCGCAGAAAGAGCTTCCGCTCAGGTAGCTTACGTTCACTAAGCAACATAAACAGTGAAATGTTATGAATCGTCCCTGTTTGCCTTCAAGCTCTTTAAATACACTTTACTATCTATCTTAGGGTCAGTGGATATTCTCTAGGATATCACCAAGTCCCTTCTCTCCTGGAAAAAACAATAAAATAAACAAAAAACCCTTCCTCTTTTGTGGGATCTTATTATTGTGGTAGCATAATTGAATATATTGAAACATTCTAGTTCATTATTTTTATATTAAAAACTTACATAAAACACTTGCACGAATGACTGGGAGAAAAGCATCCAATTCCCATTTCAGATTCAAGCCTTATCTAAATACATCATTGACTGTTTGGATTTAACCCTATGTGCAAATGAGAATTACCTGATCTCAAATAATTGAGCTACTGTTTGAAATAATTTGAATTATTTTCCAACTAGATGCAGCACCTTCTGGTTTGATTTACACTCAGAAATGGTGGCCTAAGTTCAGTTCTTTGTGTTCTAAACATAAAACTCCTGGGATTCCTATAAAAACAACTATATTCAACTCATCACTGTTACTGATGTACAGCAAAATCTGCAGAAGCAAACACTCAAGGGGTGATACAGGTCATTGCCATCAGCCCTCCCCTCCACTGAATTCATTTTCCTTTGGAAACAGACTACAGCCACTCAACAAATACTTATTGAGAGCCTAGTATGGGCCCGACTCTACTTCAGACTAGTGGGGGAAACTGAACCTGAGACCCTATTTCTGCTATATGGTGAAATATGTTGTTCAGTTGCTAAGTCACGTCCTATTCTTTGTGACCCCAGGGACTGCAACACACCAGCCTCCTCTGTCCTCCATTATCTCCTAGAGTTTGCTCAAATTCATGTCCGTTGAGTCAGTGATGCTATTCTAACCATCCCAACCTCAGCTGCCCCCTTTCCCTTTTGCCCTCAATCTTCCTAGCATCAGGGTCTTTCCAATGAGTGGGCTCTTCATATAAGGTGGCCAAAGTATTGGCTCTTCAGCATCAGTCCTTCTGATGAGTATTCAAGGTTGATTTCCTTTAGGATTGACTGTTTTACTAGCCAGAGACTTTGGATTCATATCCAAGCCTTATCATTTAATTCCTCCTAACGAAGTAACCAAGTGACTTCTCCATTTAATAAGGAAAGGAAGTCAACTATAATCTGTACACATATTATTCTAAATATTATGAAAGCACATAAATGAGTCAACAGTAACTTCCTCTTTGCCTAATAGCCTGCATGACTCTTAGCATGATCATCTCCTAACAGGACTAAGAATCAAATAAATGCACTGGCTATAAATATATTTCTATAACATGGGAAAATAAATATTCTTAAAGAAAAAACAGAGATAAACACAAAGGAACCCAATCATAAAATAGCATTTTCATACCAGAAGATCTCTTAGATGGTCTTCCAGTCTAGTCCTTCTGCTTTAAATATAAAGAAAATGAGGTCCTCAGAGGTTATGTGACTTGCTCAGCTAAAGCACCAGCATTAGAAACCAAGTTTAGCTCTCCTTTCATGTCAACCACCAATTTTTCAACAGTAAAAAGCAAACAAGCTCACAGAATGCAAACATTCTCATAGCTACATAACGAAAAGGAGTCAAGATGGTACTGAGAGAAAACCACTTGAATTTTTTAGCTTTATTAGTCAACTGAGCAAGATACTTAAATATCATTAAGTGACTATTGCTAAAACAAGAGAAACCTCTATTTGGTATGTGCTATACAGTCACAGCCTACTCTCACCTATACAGATTTATCTGTTCTTACATAATTTATTAAACGTAACTTCTCTGCAATTACTTTTCTTGATGAAAAGAATTTGAGAGCACATGATACAACTAAAGTCTGTATCAACACAAAGTCAAAAAAGTGAAAATGTATGTCATGGTTCTCACAATAAAACAGATAATCTAAAACACAGTTAATTAAAAGTAAGTTTATTCGCATTGTAATCAGATACACTTTAATATGATATGTAAAACTTCAAATTCCACTTATTCTGGAGTGATTGATTCTGGGAAACAATATATAACATCCACATACAAATACTAACAATAAAAAAATACTAGGTATGTAAGGACAGGTATGTGCTAAGCATGGGTTATTGGAAGAAACTAATATATATAGCTACTTTCAAAACCTAATGGTTGTGTTGTCTGATTATCAAGTTAACAGTCATGAGAATCTATTACAGGTCAGGTATAATTTCTTTGTAAAGCACCAGAAAAAGAGATGAACATGTCTGTGGTTCAAAGACCTCACCTTACAGTCTTAGGGGGCTATACTACAACCAAAGCTTCCCCTTCAACATTACTGAGGGTGAGGCAGCGAGTACCTAACGGAAAGCTGGTTTGCCCTCAGTGGGCTAGGAGGCCCAGATAATGATAAGTGATGATGTGAAGCAATCAACACCAACAGGCATTTTAATAAATGTGTTGGACTATGCATAAAAGGAAGAATAATCCTGCCAAAGGACAACAAGGTGCAGAAAGAAAACCAAGCAGATACAAGAATACAAATACACAGCAGGTCAAGAATGACCAATGGGAAAGCTGAATGACTAATGGATGGGGTCAGATTATAAGGGCTTGGAAGGAAAAGGGGGGGAGGAATATATATATATACACACACACACACACACACACACACACACACACACATATGGGATTGGGAAGTTACTAGTGCTAGGATGTTTGCATAGGTTATTTAATTCAGTCAAGTACAGACCCCCCAACTTACATATGAGGATTTTCTACAAACTGAGCTCAGGAAATGTAACTTGAGAAGTAACTTGCTCAAGATGACACACAACACATGGCAGAGCAAGGAAACCTCAATTACATCTGGTCTACGCGATGGCAAAGCCTATGCCATTCACACTATTCCAGATAGCCTTGATGCCATCTTGGAGTTTTGATTATTATTCTGAAGAAAATAAGGATCTAAAGGTTTTTAAAAGGAAGATAGTATGGTTAAACTTCTATTTTAGAAAGACAACTTCTGAAAACAATGCATGAAATGCTTTGGAGGTGACAGGTAGACTAGTTAGAGAATCATTATAAAAATCTAGGCAAGAAAAGTTAAAGATTAGTTAAGACTGAGATAATGACAACACATAATGAAGGGATGATTTACATAGCACTTCGAACGAATAAGGCCCAGTGACCCACTCCAATGACGAGAAAAGGGGAAAGAGTTCCAGCTTGGATGACTGTGTAGATGGAAATGCCTTTAACTAAAATAAAGAGTACAGAAGGAGGAGATGAGAGCACAGAAAGAGAGGTGGCCAGAGGAGGGGAGCGCTTCTGAACACGACGAATTTTCTCAGAGTCTTAGAAGTCATTAGGAAATATGAGTAAAGATCAGCAAAGTAATATGAACTGGAAATAGGGAACTGGGACACAAACAACAGATGTTAACGATAGCTGCAGTCATGAGACTGGACAAGATAGCGTAGAGAAAGCTTTCGGCGTAAGTGTGAGAAAGGAGCTGCCAAGAGTAATAAATGAGGTCAAAATGGCCCAGGAGACAGTAGTACGCTAGCACTCGGGAGGGCAGGTTATTTCATGAAACAATGGGATGCCAAAAGCATATGGTGTGCTATTGAAAGGCCAAACAAGACAAGTGAAAGTAAGCCACTGGCTTCAGAAATCAGTTGGTCACTCATGACCTTTATCATTTTAATAGTGGTGAGCTTTAAGAAGAGAGAGACACAGTTAAATAAGAAGTGAAGAACTGTTGGGAGTGCAGATAAATTTGGCACTCATGAGAAAGAGAACAACATTATATGGAAAATACGGCACATAATGCACATACACCACAGTGACCAAAAGGTTTCCTGAGTTTCTGAAGCTTTGCTACAAGCAAGTAAAAGATGTATTTACAAAATGCAAAGTTTACTTATTGAAGTAAAGATTTATAGTCCAAAAAGTCTATGTTTGAGAATGCTTAAAGATTCAAATAAGCCATACAATAACAGAAAGGGAATATTGTTTCATTTAGGTAATGTCTGAATTAACATCCACAGTCTTCCAAAGGGGATCCTATAACTTTTGAATTTACTCAAATTTGCAATTCTTGCTATCAATTAAGATATAAATAGGCAAATGCCTTCTTGCCTTAAGAACTGGTTAAACACACACATACACACACACACACACACACACACACACACACACACATTACCCCCAACTTCAAAACTGAATCAATATTCCTTATATGTACCAGGTAGGATTCCATAAAGAAATGTCATTCATTACAAAGAAATAACTGTCACTCCACTCTATGTACAATAGAAAAAAAAGTCCTCACAAGAGAACAATGTAAATAATAATCAAAAGCTATGTTATTACCTACCCTCTAAATTTATTCTAACACAAACATACATGTTATGCATAACCTTTCCACAACTCAATAGGTCTTAGAAAGAACCAAAAGAATTGGTCTTGATGAGAAATGTGTGGGGAAAACTAATGATTCAGTAATGCTGCTTATTTTCTGAATCAATACAGCATCATTCCTAATGACTACACCATCTTCCACAACAGCAAAATAGTTGAACTTTTTAATCTAACTGCAATCACAACCCATGAAGCTCAAAAACTGCATAATTATGAGACAGAACTTTATCTGTCTCCACTAAAAGATTATTCAGAATTAAACATTCATAAGACAACTAAAAATCGACACTCATGCCAATAATTCAGTAAGTCCACTGTAACTGTTAAGTATTAACGACGTAAATGTGAGAGCTATTAGATCATTAGCCATATTTTAAAAATACAGATCCAAAGTGAAGCTGGATCAAGATACTTGCATAGCCTAATAGTTCTCAAAAACACACACTGAAAATTAAAATAAGGCTTAAATTAGTACACACGAATTTTTAATATATGGTGTCTTTATTTCACAGTATCTCATCTCTTAAATACAGCCTCAGAAACTTCATTCCGAGATGTTTCAATATCATTAGTATGTGTTAACAACTCTGCTCCTTGCTGCTAGTTATTCACAAACTAATACATGTTTTTTCATGTTGTTTTTAAAGGAGACCCACACAATACGAAAGCACAAACACTACAAGTTAGGCTGCCCGTTGCAGATGGGTCACAAAGTCGGAGCCTATACACTGATATTCTTTTATATTTGGTGGAAATTTATAAACAATACCATTTTACAAAAGCACCATTCTTCAGAAGCCTAACTTCAGACAAATTAATTTTGTTTCCTAACTGAATCTAATTAAATGTTGTATTTTTGTGTTTAGGTAGTTACAGTTACAAAGACGAAATTTAACTATGAAAACGCAATTCTATCTTCAGGACCAGAACAGAAAATTCATTTAAAATTCTCTAAAATATGAGACTTGAAAGCTGAAAAAAAGACTGAGAATAAAATCTATTTTTCAGATTTATTTTATCTCCTTCAAAAACATAATGAAAATGTATGTATACACTGGAATTTTGACATATAAAATCAATTTTTACTACATCTAAAAGCTTAAAATATTTTACTGACTTTCATGTACAATAATGCTTTAAATCAGATTTACATAGTTATGAATTAAGCTAATCTTTAGGAGCTACTTACAATCCAGAAGGCAAATTCCTGGCCATAGTGACACCAAAGGAATGCCGCACAGCTTCAACAAGGATGAAGTCACCCAGCGCTGACAAAACCCAGGAGCCCAGCAAAAAGGACTAAAAACAAAACAGGAAGAACATTAGAGGGAAGAGTCTTCTAAAAATAACCTTTATTCAATTAAAACCAACTCAGGTTTACACATATTTTTTTAAAGTTTCTTTTTGTTCCAATAGACTTTTCAAAATGAGGGATTAGAACCGTATGGATCAAATGTTATTAACTTCCATAATTTCTAAGTATGTTGAAGAAAAGATATTTACAGCATGATTTATTTTTACAAGTAATGCACAAACCATTAAGCAAATTATGTGATAAGAAATGTATTAAAAGTCCTAATTAAAGTGGTTATCGCCCACTTGCACTGATATGATTATCTACTTTCACCATTTTATTATGTTATTATGCTAAAGGCTTCAATTTCAAATTTTTATTTGGCTAATGTCCATGCTCTAAGTCAGACAGAGGATTATGTAATAAAAAGACAACTGTTAAAAATAACACGAAGCTAACAAAACTACTTAAAAATAAGAAAATATCTTAAAATACATAAAATACATAAAAACTTACTGCAAATTTTCTGCTCCCATATCTTCTTTCAAATATCCTAAAATTATAAATAAGTAGACTACTGCAAAAAGTATCTTTCAGATCAAGGCAAATTATTCTTCCAGAAATCAACCTCCAGATCTATAGATGGGGAATTAAAAAAGAATAACAAATATGAGTAAGCTATGTTGGGAGTCTCTTCATTAGCAAATTTATCATGTTTACTTCGGACTGCTTATTTTTAACACTCTAAGTTCAGATTTCCCAAGGCAGAACTGAAACTCTCCATCTCTGTAGCAGCTCTTAAGAGATGCACACTGAGGGCATCCTAGGAGGTTCTAGCAGGAGAGTGGGGCTATTCTCACTCTTGGACAGAGGATGGTTGTCCTCCACCCAGGCAGGTCTCAGCCCTAGAGGACAGATGCCCACAAAGTGGTCCAGGAAAATGGGACTGGTGCCAATTTAGCCAGATGAACCAAAGTAACACCACATCATGATCAGAAAGGTGCCAACTCGGGGCCACAGGGCCCTGACACTCCCTTAACAGCAGTGTTTCTCAGGGCTGGCCAGATGCTAGAATGCCCTGGGGATCTTTCTAAAAAGTACACCAACTCTTAGGCTCTTTGACTCAGCTGTCTAGGGCAAGGTCTGGGCATCAAGAAAGATAGGTTATGCAGGTGATTCTCCTGCATGGACAGGGTTAAGAATCATTCTATCATAGCAACTGATAACGGCAGCTCTACAATATTCCCACAGAAAGCAGTAGTATAGATAAATAACTCAGTCATAGGAACCTGGTGAAGCCCACCTGAGCAGTGGCATTAACGACATCCTTATTAGGAAAAAGTGTCATGCTCAAGAATGATTAACACACCTGCCAATGCAGGAGAGGTGGGCTCAATTTCCTATCCAGGAAGACCCCACATGCCTTGAAGCAACGAAGCCAGTGCACCACAACTGCTGAGACTGCAAGCTGCAACGACTAAAGCCCCCACGCCCCAGAGCCCCTGCTCCCCAGCAAGGAAGCCACTGCAATGCGCAGCCCGAGAACCGCAGCTGGAGAGCAGCCCCCACTTGCTTCAATTAGAGAAATGCCCCTAAAAACAAATAAATGAAAAATCAAAATATTTTTAAAGAAAAGAATGGACTATCATGCTTAAAATGGCTAACCAAGAATTTAACAAAGAAAAGGTGGCAGATTATAACCATAATTTGCACTAACATACTGTGATACTGTGATTTATAAATTAGAAAGGGGGCTTCCCTGGTGGCTCAGCTGGTAAAGAATCCACATGCCAGTGCAGGAGATCCAAGAGACTAAAGTTTGATCCCTAGGTTAGAAAGATCCCCTGGAGAAGGAAACGGCAATCCGCTCTCCAGGAGACTGGTGGGCTACAATACAGGCCACGGGGTTGCAAAGCGTTGGATATGACTGAGACACGTGTGCATGTGTGCACACGCACGCGCGCGCGCACACACACACACACACACATTTTAAAATATATGTTTGGTCTTTGCCCCTGTTTCTAGCACAGAACTCTTAAAGCCCTTGGAATTTCCAAAGTGAAGAAAGGCACCACGGTGTCTTTTGTCAGATTAATGAGGTGACTTTTGGAAGCACCTAAGAATGAGGACTGGCTTCCAGGAAACCTACTCTGTGATTAGAAGGTTGGAACCTTCAGTCCCACGCCCTGACCTCAGGGAGGTAGAGGAGCTGGAAGGTGGGTCAACTAACAGATGGCCTGTGATGTAATCAATCCTGCCTGTGTACTGCCCTGGAGGAGGGCATAGCAACCCACTCCAGTATTCCTGCCTGGAGAATCTCCATGGACAGAGGAGCCTGGCAGGCTACAGTCCATGGGATCGCAGTCAGACATGACTGAAGCACTTAGCACACCTGCACGCCTGTGTAATAAATCTCCATAAAACTCTTAAAAGGACAGGCCTCTGAGAGCTTCCCAGGTGTTGAATACATAGAGATTTGGGGAGAGTGGGGCAAAAATCCAAGAGAAACTTCCTATTGATTTAACCACCACCATAAAAGAAATCCACAAACTCACAATCTGCTAGAGCTGAGAGAGCTTAGCACATCTAACAGATGCTCAAACTGAGGCAAGCTTCTGCAAATGTTAAGTATGCAAACTAATCATACCAACAAAACAGACTTAACACTGTTTAAATCTCTTGAAATTAAAAATCACATTTCCATATTAAAAGGTGAAGTTGAAAAGAAACATGCAAAAGGAAACTGGAAATACTGCAACTGCTTCATTATAATCTGCTTTGCTGAAAATTATCAATAAATACAACTGGAAAAGTGACTTGTTAATGGGATAGTAATAATAAATATTTCTTACAAACTGAGAGGCTATAAGACACTAAGACTGGCAGAAAGGAGGGCAAATCGGAGACAAGAGGCTTGCTGTCTCCTCTCCCGGGGCCAGTGGAGCAGCGCTCACCTGGAAGTCGTCCTTGACAGCCTGGAGGTCGTACACGAAGAACCTCTGACAGTGCGGCAGGACGAGGGCCAGCAGGAGGGACAGGGCGCTGGGGACCAGCAGAAGACTCTTGGACACAGGTGCCTTGTCTGGGGGGAAAACAACACGGCTTTCAGAATGCCTGTCCCTAAGATTCTAAAGACCATACGAGTGAAGAGCAAGAGAATTCACTTCTTTTGAATTAGAATAAAGACAAAGTTCACATGGTCTGGAATTTAATTCTTATTAACATACATTTTCAAAATATTGTCCTGCAGAGGTAAGTGATCAAAGGGCACTGGGAAACGCATGGAATCTGCTGACGGGGCTTCGTTGTCATCTGGTTTTTATATGAAACCAAACCAAGTTTACTTTCATAGACTACCTTTCAGAAAAGCGGCCACTGAAGTGTAAAGAAACAAAGAGGCATGTTTCTATCAAACTGACCAGTCAGCTCTTGAGCGTGACTGGGATTCACGTACATAAACATTTATTTTAAGAAATTTAAGTTGCTCAGCTGTGTACGATTCTGCAATCCCACGGACTGCAGCCCACACAGCTCATCTGTCTATGGGATTCTCCAGGCAACAATACTGGAGTGGGTTGCCATTCCCTTCTCCAGGGGATCTTCCTGACCTAGGAATCGAACCCAGGTCTCCTGCATTGTAGGCGGATTCTTTACCATCTGAGCCACCAGGGAAATTTAAGAAGCGGTTAAAAGTGCTTACATGGCTGACTGCAGTGGCCTGCTGAGATTTTCTGCAATGGGCACCCCTGGAGCCTTGTTTGAATCTCACACAGCCTTCAAATGACAGCTCGGTTTCCACTTCCTTCCAATCAGTCTCTCCCATTTTAGGTGGGGGGGGCTTTTCCCCCACCCCCCACCCCCCACCCGTCTCCAGATACTACTTTACCAGTCAGGGTCTGGAACTTTGCCTTCCTGACTACATTAAACATTCCCAAGGAAGAATCTTTAATATGGTTCTCTTCTATATGCTTCTGAAAGCTGGCTACAAAGCCTAGCACAGCTCCTTGAGGGAATGAAATATCCAGATCATCAACACTCAAGACCACAGGAAAGTGTAACCAAAGGGGACATTCTCAGATCATGTGAGGTACACTTCAACGGTATCCATAATAAATTCCCTGGGAATGAATCCACTGGTCACAGTTGGTGGTGTGGTTACCGCACTTGTTTATGTATATAAAAATAGCCCAACTATTTCCTCTCTGGTAAGGTCTTACCAACAGCTAAACTCAAACCACAGGTAAAGTTGCTGCATACTGCCTCCACCACCAAGATGCAATCAAGGCTCCAGGGAATAAAGCTAACAGAGCTGCCCACCCGCTAGAAAACGGAGCCCCCACCGCCCAGGAACTCAAATGTACAGGGAAGCACACAGCTGTGAGCCTGACCAATTCTATCGAGTACTATTTCAGCCGCAGTTCTCCTACATGTGAAATGAAAATAAGAGAAGCTCCCTTAGAAGTCCTATGAGAAGTAAATGAACTGAAGAATGAACCCAGGGAAAACTGCTCCAACCACCACAATCACCATCCCAGGTGATGACTGCGGCAAGCTCCTCCCTTATCATTCAGACAGAACTGAGGATGGAGCATGGGGGATAAAGGTGCAGCTTAAAGGTTTCCTTCTTGACCCTGGACTTCAGCTATGCTTATGAAATGGGCCCCACCATTCATTCCTGCCTCTTCCTTGCAGCCTGTAGGAACCACTGTAGGTTCACAGTCTCAGATCTCAAACAGACACCTCCACGGAGCAGCAATGCTACTGCTTGTCTCCAGTAACCTTCCTGCTCCACATTCTCGGTGGCTTACATGTCGCCATATGAATAAGTGGACAGTCTGCTCTGGTGTCCTCACTCATATCTCTACAGTGAACAAGCTCCTGCTACTGAGGACCACACATCACCCCGAGGCCCTGGGTTACAGCAGCAGATGATGGACAAAGCTCCTCCCCTGTGGTGCTTACAGTCTAGACAGCGAAGAAAAGAAAATACACAAAGTGAGCTAAATGCGTATCATGACAGATAGAAATAAATGCTATGGGAAAATTAAGCAGGGTAAAGAGCGAGCCTGTGTGACCTACCATGGACTTCTTGCTCTCTTTCCAGGAAAGAGACAGGACTGCTGCCCACCCACACCTGCCCCTGACTGAAGTGGGACATGGTGACGTGACCTGCTTTGGCCAACTCAACATGATAGACATCACTCCCAGGTAAACACACCGGACAGCCAGTGACTGTCCTTAACCTGGGCCAGTGCTCAAGAAGGGGGCTCGGCTATGAGCCGCATCCCAGCATGGAAGACACGGTGGGACAGGTCCTCCCGGGTGACTCACAAGAGAGGGAGGCCATCAGTGAGAAACAAAGCTTGTGGTTGCAGACCCCTGACGTTTTAAAGCTGTTGGCTGCTGCAGCCTAACTAACTGGCCTGCCCTGGTGGAAGGGGAAACAGGCTGGCAGGGATAGAACAGGGTGCTTAGAAGGCCCTTCTGACAAGGTGAGGTATGAGCAGATGCCTGGGGATGTGGGCCCAGCAGGTGCCTGGGGAGCAGTGTTTCTGGGAAGGTCAGAGGGAAGGGCAAGCCCAAGGGCTGAGACAGAAACACGCTCCATACACTGAAGTAAGGCTGCCAGGATGGCCAAGAGCAGAATGCGCGCAGAGCAGACAGGCAGGATATAAGCTCAGAGAAGTTGAGGAGCAAACAGTGGAGAGCCCTTGGAGGCCATAAGGCCTTTACCCTTTCCTCGGAGAATGGCAGGATGCTCTGGGGGAGGCTAAGGAGGTGATAACATGATCAGACATGTTTTCAAAAGATCACTTTGGCTGCTATACCCCATGGAAGGCAAGTGGACAAGAAGTGGGACCAGTAAGGAGGCCACCATGATAATCCAGACAAGAGATGATCACAGCCTGGACCAGGGTGATTTGGGTTGGGGTGGTGAAAGTGGTCAGTACTGGTGTATGTTTTGAAGGTGAGAGTGGTCAGTACTGGCATATGTTTTGAAGGTGAGAGTGGTCAGTACTGGCGTATGTTTTGAAGGTGAGAGTGGTCAGTACTGGCGTATGTTTTGAAGGTGAGAGTGGTCAGTACTGGCGTATGTTTTGAAGGTGAGAGTGGTCAGAACTGGCGTATGTTTTGAAGTTACAGCAAGCAGGATTTGTTGCTTAATGGGGTATAAGGCATGGGCAAATGGAGAAATCAAAGATGCTGCCAAAGTTTCTGTTGTGAGCAGTAGGGGAAACACTGCCAGTTCCTAGGCTGGGAAATCCTGTCACCTTCGCCCTTACCTTGCCTGCAGGATCTACACCCACCTTGCAGAGTGTTCTCTAAGCCCACTGCCACCCCACCTACCAAGGCTCTAGCCTCGCCGCCAGTGCCACTCAAAGTCACCAGTCCACAAGTTGTCACCAGTCCACAGTGAGAACAGTGGTAACCAACACACTATGGCCTTCAGGTAGGAAGTCCTGCTATGAAAAAGTATCTGTACTGAACACGCACTCTGCTCAAATGTCATCTTATCTGCAGCCACCCCATGTGATTCTGTCTCTCCTTTGTTCTAGTTTATTTTTTCATAGCACTTATCAACAAGTGACTTATTAAATAGTGATTTATCAAATCTATGATTGCAACTGACTGTAAGATACACCATTATTTTAGGTGTTACTAAAAAAGAAACACTGTCAAATATAATTCTAAGATGGCACAAATTGTAAAATACAACCCAAGGCTAGAAACACTAAAATGTGAGAAAAATTACAATTTGGAATCAAGAAATACATTTCTTTGGGTACTGCCCATCTCGCATCCTCAGTCCCCACTAGAATATAAGCTTCTCTTTTTTTTTCAATTATTTATTTTAACTGGGGGCTAATTACTTTACAACACTGTAGTGGTTTTTGGCATACACTGACATGAACCAGCCACGGGTGTCCACGTGCTCCCCACCCTGAACCCCCCTCCCACCTCGAGTAGAAGCTTCTTGAAGGCAGAGATTTTGTCTGTGCTCACTGCTGCAGTATCCCTCACGCCTGTTGCAGGATCGGGTCCATAACGGCAGTCAGCACATGTTTGTGTGTGGAAGGGTGACTAACGTATAAGAGACGCTCACTAAATACTGGTGAAAGCAACTAACATCCATGGTGGATAAGTGGATAAATAAAATGCAGTATATCCGTATAATGGAATATAATCAATTATATTCAGTCTTTAAAAGGAAGGAAATCCTCACATGCTACAACATGGATAAACTTTTTGGACATTATGCTGAAAGAAATAAGTCACACACAAAATGATAAGCACCCACAAAATGATAAGTATGATTCCATTTACATGAGCTATCTAAGTAGTCAAATTCAGAGACAGGAAGTAGAATGGTGGTTTCGAGGGGCTGGGGGGAGGGAAGAATAGGGAGCTGTTTAATGGGTATAGAGTTTCAGTTTTGCAAGATGAAAAGAGTTCTACAGATAAATGCACAACAATGTGAATGTACTTAATCCACAGAACCATACGCCAAAAAATGGTTAAGATGGCAAATTTTATGTTATGTGTGTTTTACACAATTAAAAATAAAGACTGAAGATAAGTTATTTACTGACTTAATTGCTGATCCTATTTTTTCAACTATTTTCATTCTGTCTAGGACTAAACCACTAAAAATATAGATCTGAGTACTTAAATCAGAGAACCGTTAAGTTCTCTTAAGATGAGCAAAAATGAGGTCCCAAAAAACCAATGAGGAAAGCTATAAGATAATACACAATTGTCCAAGAAGTCCTACATCACAGGGAAAGTATACAGTATTACTGAATACAGCAAGATTTACTCAAGACCTGTACATTTCACCATATGAAGTTTACTTTAAAAGAAAAAAAAAGAACTTGAACAACAATTAAATTCTAGTTACCAACATGTACACATAAGTGTTTAGAAATAAGTGACTACAACTTATTTTGAAGTCATCAAAAAAATAAGACAAATTAATGAAACAGAAAACAGATATTTAATAAATCAAATGTGCAAAATGTTACCTGCAGAATCTAAGTGGTAGGTAAATGGTGTTTATTACAACCATTCTTCAACTTTTCAGCATGTTTGAAGTTTTTCATAATAAAACATGGAGAGGGGTACACAGTGAATCACAGAATTTGAGAGCTGAGAAAACATTTCAAAATACATTAAGCAAAAACTTATAGAAACAGATAAAGCCACAATTATAGAAGGAATTTTCAGCACTCCTGTCTCAGCAATCCGTGACACAAGTAGACAGAAAATCAGTGTCATGGACCGAAATGTCCACTGCCCTCCTCCAGATTTTTGTGTTGAAGCTCTCACCACCAATTCCACTGTATTAAGAGAAAGGATCTTTAAAGAGGTAATTTAAGGTTAAATGAAATTAAAAGACGCTTACTCCTTGGAAGGAAAGTTATGACCACCCTAGATAGCATATTAAAAAGTAGAGACATTACTTTGCCAACAAAGGTCCATCTAGTCAAGGCTATGGTTTTCCCAGTGGTCATTATGGATGTGAGAGTTGGACTGTGAAGAAAGCTGAGCGCCAAAGAATTGATGCTTTTGAACTGTGGTGTTGGAGAAGACTCTTGAGAGTCCCTTGGACTGCAAGGAGATCCAACCAGTCCATCCTAAAGGAGATCAGTCCTGGGTGTTCTTTGGAAGGACTGATGCTAAAGCTGAAACTCCAATACTTTTGGCTACCTACCTCATGCAAAGAGTTGACTCACTGGAAGACTCTGATGCTGGGAGGGATTGGGGGCAGGAGAAGGGGACAACAGAGGATGAGATGGCTGGATGGCATCACCAACTCAATGGATCTGAGTTTGAGTGAACTCTGGGAGTTGGTGATGGACAGGGAGGCCTGGCATGCTGCGATTCATGGGGTCACAAAGAGTCGGACACGACTGAGCAACTGAACTGAACTGAAGAGAAAGGGTCTTTAAAGAGGTAATTTAAGGTTAAATGAGGTCATTAAGGTGGGGCCCTAATCCAATCTGTCCTTATGAGAGAAAGAAGAGGCACCAGGGCTGCACACATACAGAGGAAAGACCACTTGAACACACAGGGAGAAGACAGCCGTCACAAGCCAAGGAGAGGCCTCGCCAACGCTTTCATCTTGGACTTCCAGCCTCCTGACCTGTGAGTAAATAAACTTCGGTTGTTTAAGACACCCACACTGCAATACGCTATTATATCAATCAGTAAGAATATAGAAGACTTGAAAAACAGTATCAATCAATGTGACCTGATTGACATTTATAGAATACCCCACCCAACAATAGAAAATTACACACTTTTTTTTTCAAATGCATATGGAACATTCCTCAAGATAGACCAACCATATTCTGGGCTATAAAACACACCTCAATAAATTTAAAGAAATTAAAATCATACAAAGTATGTTCCCTGACTACCCCAAAATTAAAACTAGAAATCAACAACAGAAAGATGGATGGAAAATGTCCCAAATACAGTTGACCCTTGCACAACACAGGTCTGAACTTCAAGGGTTCACGTATGTGATTTTCTTCCCCAGTAAAGACATAATACGGCACTACATGATCCGTGGTTGGCTGAATCCACAGATCCAGAACCACGGACATGAAGGGCCGACTATAGACTTAAACCTGGATTTTCAGCTTCATGGGGGTCAGTGTTCCTAATCCCCATGTTGTTCAAGGGTCAACTGCACTTGAAAATTAAACAACATACTTCTAAATAATATCTGCGTCAAAGAGGGAGTCACAAGGTAAAATAGAATATATGATAATAGAACAAAAAAATAAAACCAAGCAAAATCTGTGGGTGGCAAACAAAGTAAGGAAATTTATAACAGTAAATGGTTATACAGGAAAAGAAAAGGTCTCAAATAATGACAAAGGCTGCTGCTGCTGCTAAGTCGCTTCAGTCGTGTCCGACCCTGTGTGACCCCACAGACAGCAGCCAACCAGGCTCCCGCATCCCTGGGATTCTCCAGGCAAGAACACTGGAGTGGCTTGCCATTTCCTTCTCCAGTGCATGAAAAGTGAAAAGTGTAAGTGAAGTCGCTCAGTCGTGTCTGACTCTTTGAGATCCCATGGACTAGAGCCTACTAGGCTCCTCTATTCATGGGATTTTTCAGGCAAGAGTACTGGAGTGGGTGCCATTGCCTTCTCCAATGACAAAGGCTACAAGCTTTAAAAAACCTAGAAAAAGACAAGCAAACTAAACCCTCACCAGGCATATGCAAAGAATTATGAGCAAAAATCAATGAAATAGAAAACCAAAATATAATAGAGAAAAAAAAAATCAATGAAACTAAAAGCTAACTCTTTGACAAGATCAATAAAATGGATATACCTGTAGCAGGACTGATGGTGGTGGGGAGGAGAGAAATCACAATAACCAGCATTAGGAATAAAGGAGGGGGGGCATCACTACAGATGCCACAGACATTAAGAGCCTAATAAGGGGTTTATAGCATTGCAAAATGCACCTAATGCACTGGAGTATACACTTAAAAATGGTTAGAATGGTTAAATCTTACGTATGCACTTTTATCATAAACAATTTTAAAGGATAATATGGGAATATCAGAAACAACATTTTGGCCACAAATTTGACAACTTAAGATAAAACAGGCAAATTCCTTGAGAGATACAATCTATCAAAGCTCACTCAAAAAGAAATGAATAACTTGAACAGACCTATAGAAATGAAGAAACAATTCACCGCTAAATGTCTTCCAACATAGAAAACACCAGGCCTGACCGCTTCAGTGATGAATGGTACCAATCACTTAAAGGAAAAAGAAAACCAACCCTACACAAACTCATCCACCATGCGGAAAAGGAGAGAGCCCTTCTGAATTCATTTCATGAAGCCAGTGCTACACTCATACCATAGACCAAGATGCTAGACGAAAACAACAGACCAATTACCTCTTAGAAACACAGATGCAAAATTCTCAACAAATACTAGCAAATTGAATCCAGCTATACACAAAAAAGATAATAGTCACAACCAAGTGAAGTTAAACCAGGAACGCAAAGCAAACCAATGTAATTCACAACATAAAGAAAAACGTGCTGTGCAACTCTATTCACATGTACAATTCACTGTACAATTATCTGCATATTCTATGATGCCAATTTTTGTCCACTCACGAGACAAAACTGGACACTCACTGTTGGGCAGTTAATAACAGGCTATTCTTGTGCTCTGATCTTACTACCAATACTATTCAACATTTATGGATTACTCAGCAGTATACAGTCCCATCCACAGCACCTTATGTGAACAACCTTGTTCCTGAAGGTCCTATACCTCAGGGCCTTTACTGTCTCTATTACTGTCTCTATTCAAAACATGCTCCCCATGGCCAGCCTGTTCTCACCACCCTAGTCCTCATCTCAGACAGCACCTCAGAGTGGCTTTCCCGCATGACTCTCTATTTCAGTTCAGTCAGTCATTCAGTTCAGTCACTCAGTTGTGTCTGAATCTTTTTGACCCCATCGACTGTAGTGTTGCATAGCAATTTTCACCATTTGAAATTCTTCTTTGAAAGTTTTACTTCTTTGTTTGTCTCCCTCTTAGAATGTAAACTTCATGAAGGTAGGATCCTGTTTGTCTTGTTCACTGCTGTATTTCCACAACCAGGACAGTATCTGGCAAATAGGAGGGTTTTAGTATTTGGTGAAGGAAAGAATTATATGAGGTAGGTAGTACTCTCTTCAAATTTAGAATATGAGAAAATTGTGACTTAGAGTAAGTTACCTGTTCGTTATCACAAATGACTTAGCCTGAGTTCCATTTACAATAAAGGTAAGGCAAAGAGAAGCAGGAAGCTAGTTTATTTTGGAATGTGATTCCAGGGAGCAGGGGTGAAGGATATTGGGAATAAAACATGGAAGAGTCAACACAAATATTATGAAGCTAGCCACCTCTGTGAGTGACAAGATTATTCTGGGAAGCTACAGTCCAGAGCTGAGGCCCGCAGAATTTCTAAGAAGCCTTGTGAATACAGCTCAGAAACATCACCCAGGGAAGAAACAGGAAAGCATTTTTATCAATCATCCCTCAAAAGTCTAGAGTGACCACAGAAAAGAAGGCCCATGGGAAGAAGAGAGAAGTAAGTTTTACCAGATCAGACCAGCTTACACCAAACAAGAGTATACAAATACATGGAATAAGAGGTGAGGCTGAAGGCACAGTGATGCTGTCCAAGACGCAGTGTCTGACTGATGGCCGGGGAGTGACACGACCAGGTAAACCCTGACAAATAAATAAAACTGCTCCCTACGCTGTGGCCACAGAGCTCCATGGTCCAAAGAGATTGTCATCTCCATGGTGGGTTTTAAGTGAAATAAAGACATGAAAAAGTAATAACAGAAATCAAAGTGGTACCCTGTGTAACGAAAGTAAATGCAGTTGTGAACGAAGATATAAAAAGATGGCAGCCTGGGACGGAGCAACACAGAGTGGCGGGTGCTTCAGTTCAGGCGCTCAGTCGTGTCCGACTCTGCAACCTCCTGGTCCGCAGCACCCAGGCCTCCCTGTCCATCACCAACTCCTGAGTTTACTCGAACTCATGCCCACTGAGTCGGTGATGCCACCAACCATCTCATCCTCTGTCATCCCCTTCTCCTCCTGCCTTCAATCTTTCCCACCTGCCTTCAATCTTTCCCAGCAGCAGGGTATTTTCCAAGGAGTCAGTTTTTCACATCAAGTGGCCAAAGTATTGGAGTTTCAACTTCAACATCAGTCCTTCCAATGAACACCCAGGACTGATCTCTTTTAGGATGGACTGGTTGGATCTCCTTACAATCCAAGGGACTCTCAAGAGTCTTCAACACCACAGTTCAAAAGCATCAATTCTTCGGCGCTCAGCTTTCTTTATAGCCCAACTCTCATATCCGCACATGACAACTGGAAAAACCATAGCCTTGACTAGATGGGCCTTTGTTGGCAAAGTAATGTCTCTGCTTTTCAATAGGCTGTCTAGGTTGGTCATAACTTTTATTCCAAGGAGCAAGCGTTTTTTAATTTCATGGCTGCCGTCACCATCTGCAGTGATTTGGATCCTCAAAAAAATAAAGTCTGTCGCTGTTTCCATTGCTTCCCCATCTATTTGCTGTGAAGTGATGGGACCAGATGCCATGATCTTAGTTTTCTGAATGTTGAGTTTCAAGCCAGCTTTTTCACTCTCCTCTTTCACTTTCATCAAGAGGCTCTTTAGTTCTTCTTTGCTTTCTGCCATAGGGTGGTGTCATCTGCATATCTGAGGTTATTGATATTTCTCCTGGCAGTCTTGATTCCAGCTTGTGCTTCATCCAGCCCAGCATTTCTCATGATGTACTCTGTGTATAAGTTAAATAAGCAGAGTGACAATATACAGCCTTGACGTACTCCTTTCCTGATTTAGAACCAGTCTGTTGTTCCATGTCCAGTTCTAACTGTTGCTTCCTGACCTTATTAAATGCTAAACGGATCAAAGTTTTTAAAAATATACATAAGATCTCTGATTAAAAAAAAAAAACTACATCTAGGAATTTAGCCCAAATTAATTATCATGGATATACAAAAAGATTTTTGCTATAAACACACTCATCACAGCATTGTTTGTAACCGTGAAAAACTAGGAACATGACTATCCAATAGGAAAATAAACTGTCCTAGCCATAAAATGGAATAATATTCAATTTTAAGAACTAGGTTACAGAAAAATATTTCATGCTTTGGAGAAATGTTCCTAAGTAGTAAGTGCAAAATATTTCTAGTAGCATTATTATATAACACTTTTAAAAAACCAGTTCATACATGGGTTTTTTTTTTAAGCATCTGTCAAAGTATTAACAGGGGCAATCTCTGAGTGATCTGTTCATGGGAGGTTTTAATTTTTTATGCAAATATTTTAAGAATTAGAAAAAATAATTTTGGTTTAGCTAGTTATTAATTCAGTAAAGAGTGTCATTAAATCCTTACGAAGCAAGACAAGGCAAATCGCTAGCAATCTGCTGGCCCCTCTGTGAGTGCAACCAGGAAGTGGTTCATCCATGGAGAACCCAAGCAGGAATCAAATGGAAGGTTAAAAACAAGTCTCTTCTTTGCAATGGGTCCTTCCACTTTTGCAAATAGAGATGTTACAAATTTTGAGAATGACAGGCAATACATTAATCTAAAAATAAAAATGCCAAGCATCTATGGGAAAGACAACATAAAACACCAAAGTCTGGGGCGTTTCCTTTTGGGCCCCTCAACTCTCTGGCGTGACTGAGGCACACAGCCACCGTCCCTTGGCGGTGGGCAGCACCAGGCTATGGTGACCGTGTACTGTCCTGAAAGAGTTACCACAGTGCATGTGGAGCGCTTCATGCCAAGCACTGTGCTAAAAAAGCCTTCAGTGAGTGCTCACAGCACCTGAGGCAACAGGTACTCATCTGAATGTTTTAGGTAAAAAATAGGTTACAAAAGGTTAAATAACTTCCTCAAGGTCACAGCTAGTTAGTAGAGGGGCTTAGATCTGAACTCGTTCTGCCTGACTCCAAAGCAAAGGTTTTTCTAATATATAACAAGAAAATCTGATATCTGTATCCTAGTACATGGTCCAAAAGGATTTTCACTATTACTATTTTTCATACTTCATCTGTACCTTTTTGTTCCTCAGAAAGTTAAACATACAATTACCATGGTGTCCTGGTGTTGGTCACTCAGGCATGCCCAACTCTGTGACCTCATGGACTGTAGGTCACCGGGCTTCTCTGTCCATGGGGTTCTCCAGGCAAGAATACTGGAGTGGGTAGCCATATGACCCAACAATTCATCTCCTAGTTATAGACTCAGGAGGACTGAAAACAGATATTCAAACAAAAACCTGAATATTCATCACAGCATACCCTAAGAGCCAAAAGAGTGGAAAGAACCCAAATGTTTATCAACAGATGAATAAACAGAATGAAGTACATCCATAAAACAGACCATTACTCAGTCATAAAGGACACACACTACTGACAGAGGCTACAATATAGAAGAATCTGGAAAAAATTACGCTGAGTGAAAGCAGCCAGAAACAAAAAGCCACACACGATGATTCCATACACGTGGAGTGCCCAGAATTCAAAACTGCAGGGACAGAAAGCAGATGAAAGTGGATTATGGGGGGGGGGAGGCGGAATGCGAGGGGCTGCTTAGTGGGAGCTGTGCTTCTTTAGGGAGCGATAGAAATGGTCCGAAATTAGAGACTGACCACTGCACAACAGTGTAAATAGGCCGGAAGCAAACAGCGGTACACCTTCAAATGGCTAAAATGGTGAGTTTTGTGTTATGTGAATCCTACCTGAATAAAAATATGCATTTTTTAGGTACTGAAGACACTAACCACAGGTCTTGCAAAGCGTAGCCATGTGGGCTGTTACAGAGCATTGAGCCGACGAGCGCTGCAGGGGGTGGGGATGAGGGGAACGAAAAGGCAGCAACCCTGCCTGTTCCCACAAGTCACCATGTCACAGCACACTCGCCAAAAGCCCCGGTGTGGTTCGCACCCCTGGGAGGAGCAGCCGCCATATCCTACCAGTTTGGTTTTCCTATTTCTGACTACTTAACTATTTGGTAAACTTCTCAGGGGTCCCGCAAGAATGGGGTGACTTGGTGCTTTATGAATTCACTTAAACTTTTTCATTGAAAGGGGTTAAGCTAACGTGTGGAAGTCCATGAAGAGGCAGAAACCTGTGCCTCTGGGAGGGATGCCTTCAGCATCCACCTTGCTTTTCTGTTTAGGACTATGAGTCTCCTGGAAGGAAACTGATGAAAATATACCCTCAGTGACCAAGTAGAGGACAGCGAGTGCCTTCTGGTGACCGTCCCCACAAAGACGTCCATAAAACTGGTCTATTGAGGTGGGGCGTGGGAGACACAAACCAAACACATATCTGCAAGGCAGAGAAACCCAAGTCTCATTTTCAAGTTTGATGATCCGAGGAACCTCTTCCACTCCTGTCTGGTGGGAAAGTCTATGATTTAAGTCAATGTATCGCAAAAACCACTACAATATTGTAAAGTAATTAGCCTCCAAATAAAATAAATTAATTAAAAAAAAAATAGAGAACCAAGCAGAAACTCTTAAGTCTGGATTTGTATACACAGCCTTTTAGCACCTAATCCATTTGTGTGTAGAGATGCTACTAAACATCTTAAACCACTGGTGCCGAGACTGGCAGGTCAGTAGGAACACAAAATACCCACTTAAACTCTATAAACACTAAAATGAATTCTAAGTGGATTCAAGAATTGGATAAAAGCAATGAAACCAAAAAGACAGCTCCAGACAAAATACCAGTTCAAGATGACAGACTCCGATACCTGTCCACTTTTCCTCCCTTCCTAAGTCATACTGAAATAAGAGGGCCCTCAGAACACCAGAGAAAAATCTCCTTTCAAAGTCGTCCAGGGAACAATCATTAAAGACCAAGACCTGGGAAGGAACAATGTGCAAACAGAATTATCCGTCAGAATAATCTAGAGTATTCCTCAAACTTCAATCATTTCCATTTTGGCACCATAAGTTTTGCTATATCCCAGTGTTACCTCTTCTATTATTTAACACTTCAACTCACCTTACTATGATTTAGTTAAATAAATGTATTTTAAAAGAAACTTTCTATCACTACAATAATTGCAAAATGAATGCCACACTGTCAGCAGTAGTGACAACTATAAAAGTGAACACACTTTATGAAATTCTAACACTGCGGCTGACAGAAAGAGGGGCCTGCCTCTTGTTCTCTAGGCCGCAACAGGAAACTGGCTGCTAACAGCAAGGCAGGTCAGACTAGCACCTGACTGAGACTTTCTCTGTTACAATCAAGAGGAGAAAGAACTGACAAGGGAATTATTAACTCACGTTTGTCTCAATGGCCCTTGGTGTGGAGCCCACATCCTGTGTAAAACCATCCCCATATAAACGGCACACATGCCTGCCTTGCCATGACAGGTGGGCGGCCCTTCCACAAAACCCCACCCCCAGGCACACATTTTCTCACACACAGCCATTCATCTGGCATTTTTCTCCCCGGCAAGAGAAAAGGCTTGGCCCCCGAAATAAAATTCAAGAAATGCCCTCTGAAGAAAGTGGCGATGTACTTGAGAGGACGCTGAGGTGTCTAAGAGCTGAGAAGGACTCGAAAAGAGCGCGGGTATCTTCAGACTCCTCCAGGAGGTGCCAGCCTGGGGAACGCAGATCAGTGGGAGGGGGTGGGTGGTAAGAGAAAGGGCAGCCTTACTCAGAGTGAGAGTGACACAGAGCTGAGCCCCCCAGCCAGCCAGCAGGAGGGGATTTCCTCTTGCTCCCCACCTCTGCAGCCTAGTCACAACCTCTGCACACCTGAACAGGGCCTGCAGGCAGCCCTGCAGCGGAGGTACATGCCTCCTGGGGACAAAGACCAACCCACAAATAAAGAGGAAACCCACACCAGCTACTTAGGAATCCAGTCTCTCACTATGCACAAGAATGGCCAAGTGATCATCTGGAAAGTTCACCCTGTGTCCTCTGCACCAAAACGATTACTGCAGGAGGGAGGCCGTTCCGTTCCGTTCAGTCGCTCAGTTGTGTCCGCCTCTTTGCGACCCCATGAATCGCAGCATGACAGGCCTCCCTGTCCATCACCAACTCCCGGAGGCCACTCAGACTCACGTCCATCGAGTCAGTGATGCCTTCCAGCCATCTCATCTCGGTCGTCCCCTTCTCCTCCTGCCCTCAATCCCTCCCAGCATCAGGGTCTTTTCCAATGAGTCAACTCTTCGCATGAGGTGGCCAAAGTACTGGAGCTTCAGCTTTAGCATCATTCCTGGCCAGGGGAAGAAAACAGAAGACTTCCAAGAAGAAAATGGTGCAAGTGTCAAGAAGCAGCAGCAGCTGAGGGTGAAATTAAGTAGTGAAGAAATAGCGAAAGAAATTAGGAGACTCCCTGAAGTAGCACAGGTTCTATGACCCAGGGCCCTATTTTCTTCTGCGACTCCAGTCACACACCTCGGTTCAACAGCGAATGTGTGTCAGTGTGTGTGCTCAGTCCAGTCTGACTCTTTGCTACCCCGTGGACTGTAGCCCGCTAGGCTCCTCTGTCCATGAGGCAGGAATAATGGAGTAGGTTGCCATTTCCTCCTCCAGGGGATAATGAATATACAACAATAATAATGTAAACATAGCTATTGTTATGATTTTCTGTGTATGTATGTGTCTGAGAGAAAGAATGCATAGGTTAAGACCTTGCATAGAAAACACTCTAAAAGAATGAGTATTAAACTATCAGTAATAGTCATTTAGCTGGAGGAATATGTGACTATTCCTTTCTACCTTACTTGTGTAATTTGTGAATTTTTTGGCAGCAAGTATTTTTCAGTTTTGTCATTAAGGCAAGACAAAAACATTAAAAGTCAGCTTTGAACATCATTAATAATGTTATTAATGATGGGGCAAATTTATTTAACGCTAAATGAAAAAATCAGAACATGAAACTGTATATAGATCCAATTTTGCCTTTAAACATGTTTACGTACATACATATGGAAAAATTTACAGAACACCAAGATATGGGTTTGGGTGGACTCTGGGAGCTAGTGATGGACAGGGAGACCTGGCATGCTGCAGTTCATGAGGTTGCAAAGAGTCGGACACGACCGAGCGGCTGAACTGAAGATGTAAACAGGGATGAACTCTTGGCAGCACAGCGAAATGGAATTCTACGTTCTTCCTTATTTCCCAGATTTTCTACAATGAAGATCATGCCCACTAAGTCTTAGAAACAAAAAGTTAATAAATTTAACAAAGAGTTAAATTTCCTTGTTGCAGGGTCCATAAGCCTGGAAGTACTAACTTGCATCATCAATCTTTAAAAAACAACTAATACTGTGCTCTTTCCACTGTATCATGCTACATTCAAGGGAATAAGGTGACATAAGCATTGGAAAATGTCTGAGAACAGTGGCAATGTAACATAAAAATCTTATGAAAAATGTCTGGGAAACGGAATCATAATTTACATAAGCAGTGCAGGGGGGTTGCAAAGAGTTGGATATGACTGAGCAACTGAACAACAATAAAAATAACAATAATTTTCATTTATAATTTAAATGAGGGTTAAAATTTAAGCAATGTACAGCATGTGACGATAGGTAATATACTGTATTGTATACTTGAAACTGGCTAGTAGATCTTGAATGTTTCCACACACACACAAAAGATGACTATGAGGTGATGGGTATGTTAATTACCTTGATCGCAGTAATCAGTTCACCATGTATGCATATGATAATATATCACATACAACATAAACATATAAAATTTTTGTCAACTATATCTCAATAGAGCTAGAAAAAAGAAACTGGATAATATAATCTGGGGTTTAAATTTAATTTAAAAAAAGATTTAAGCAGCCCCACACAGTACCAGTGTGTTCCACAAAGCACACTTCAAAAATGTTGGGGTCAATTATTATTTATGATATTCTTTATCAGGTTGTACTTATTAAAATTCCACAGAAATACATTTTTAAAGTAGCTTGCTTTAAGGTAGGTCCTGACTTAAACTGATACTGCCATAAGCTGAGAATGGGAAAAGGTGGAAAAGGCAGATAATGGGCTAAGTCATGTTAGTTGTGTCTGATTCTTTGCAATCCAGGCTCCTCTGTCCATGCGATTCTCCAGGCAGAATACTGGAGAGGGTTGCCATGCCCTCCTTCAGGGGATCTTCCCAACCTAGAGACTGAATTTTTGTCTCTGGGTCTCCTGCATTGCAGGGAGATTCTTTACTGCTGAGCCACTGGGGAAGCCCAAGGTAGATAATGTACTTAGTTCCTCAGTCGTGTCCGACCCTTTGCAACCCATGGACTGTAGCCCGCCAGGCTTCTCTGTCCATGGGAATTCTCCAGGCAGGAATACTGGAGTGGGTTGCCATTCCCTAATTAGGATTTTTCTTTTTTTTGTAAGAGCTAATTGAAGAAAGTAGGGAAAACCACCAGACCATTCAGGTATGACCTCAATCAAATCCTTTATGATTATACAGTGGAAGTGAGAAATAGATTTAAGGGACTAGATCTGATAGAGTGCCTGATGAACTATGGACGGAGGTTCCTGACTGTACAGGAGACAGGGATCAAGACCATCCCCATGGAAAAGAAAGGCAAAACAGCAAAATAGCTGTCTGAGGAGGCCTTACAAATAGCTGCAAAAAGAAGCGAAGCGAAAAGCAAAGGAGAAAAGGAAAGATATAAGCACCTGAATGGAGAGTTCCAAAGAATAGCAAGGAGAGATAAGAAAGCCTTCCTCAGAGATCAATACAAAGAAATAGAGGAAAACAACAGAATGAGAAAGACAAGAGATCTCTTCAAGAAAATTAGAGATTCCAAAGGAACATTTCATGCAAAGATGGGCTCCATAAAGGACAGAAATGGTATGGACCTAACAGAAGCAGAAGATATTAAGAACAGGCGGCAAGAATACACAGACGAACTGTACAAAATAGATGTTTACGACCCAGATAATCACGATGGTGTGACCACTCACCTAGAGCCAGACATCCTGGAATGTCAAGTCAAGTGGGCCTTAGAAAGCATCACTACGAACAAAGCTAGTAGAGGTGATGGAATTCCAGTTGAGCTGTTTCAAATCCTGAAAGATGATGCTGTGAAAGTGCTGCACTCAATATGCCAGCAAATCTGGAAAACTCAGCAGTGGCCACAGGACTGGAAAAGGTCAGTTTTCATTCCAATTCCAAAGAAAGGCAATGCCAAAGAATGCTCCGCTACCGCACAATTGCACTCATCTCACATGCTAGTAAAGTAACCATGAATTTCCAGATGTTCAAGTTGGTTTTAGAAAAGGCAGAGGAACCAGAGATCAAATTGCCAACATTCACGGGATCATCTAAAAAGCAAGAGAGTTGCAAAAAAACATCTATTTCTGCTTTATTGACTATATCAAAGCCTTTGACTGTGTGGATCACAAGAAACTGTGGAAAATTCTGAAAGAGATGGGAATACCAGACCACCTGACCTGCCTCTTGAGAAACCTATATGCAGGTCAGGAAGCAACAGTTAGAACTGGACATGGAACAACAGACTGGTTCCAAATAGGAAAAGGAGTACGTCAAGGCTGTATATTGTCACCCTGCTTATTTAACTTATACACAGAGTACATCAAGAGAAACACTGGCTGAAGGAAGCACAAGCTGGAATCAAGATTGCCGGGAGAAATATCAATAAACTCAGATATGCAGATGACACCACCCTTATGACAGAAAGTGAAAAGGAACTAAAAAGCCTCTTGATGGAAGTGAAAGAGGAGAGTGAAAAAGTTGGCTTAAAGCTCAACATTCAGAAAACTAAGATCATGGCATTTGGTCCCATCACTTCATGGGAAATAGATGGGGAAACAGTGGAAACAGTGTCAGACTTTATTTTTCTGGGCTCCAAAATCACTGCAGATGTTGACTGCAGCCATGAAATTAAAAAATGCTTAATCCTTGGAAGGAAAGTTATGACCAACCTAGATAGTATATTAAAAAGCAGAGACATTACTTTGCCAACAAAGGTCCATCGTCAAGGCTCTGGTTTTTTCAGTGGTCCTGTATACATGTGAGAGTTGGACTGTGAAGAAAGCTGAGCGCCGAAGAATTGATGCTTTTGAACTGTGGTGTTGGAGGAGACTCTTGAGAGTCCCTTGGACTGCAAGGAGGTCCAACCAGTCCATCCTAAAGGAGATCAGTCCTGGGTGTTCATTGGAAGGACTGATGCTAAAGCTGAAACTCCAGTACTTTGGCCACCTCATGCAAAGAACTGACTCATTGGAAAAGACTCTGATGCTGGGAGGGATTGGGGGCAGGAGGAGAAGGGGACGACAGAGGATGAGATGGCTGGATGGCATCACTGACTCGATGGACATGAATTTGAGTGAACTCCGAGAGTTGGTGATGGACAGGGAGGCCTGGCGTGCTGCGATTCATGGGGTCGAAGAGTCGGACATGACTAAGCGACTGAACTGACTGAATATACTATGGCTGTGTTTATTTGCATAGTGTTCTTTTTACTTTCTCTTTATTAGTCAAATTATTCATCAAGAAAGAGAAGGGGGAAAGAACACTATGCAAATAAAAACAACCATAGTATATTAGTTCCTACAAGAAAAAAAAAATCCTAATTAGGACATAAAACTTCTCTAGCGAAAACAGGACTGAATTTTGGTTCTGCTTAGGAAGAAGGACAGAGACTCATGGACTGAAAGCCAACAGAAGGACATGGTGGACCCAAGAGAAAGGAGCTGCAGCAGACACAAGAGGAGGGATGGAAAGCAACCTGACAGGACTCAGAGTGAGTTTTCAGCGACCGGGAAATAAGCCCGACTGCTGAGCAGAGCTGCTGTATTCATCACGATCCTATGAACAGGGTCAAGTGGTCAAGAGAGAGAAATGTAAATAAACTTGAGTCTGAGCAGTAGTAGTGTGCATTAGTTCACAACACACAGCATGGAGCCAGACTGGATTCCAATTCTAGCCCTGCTCCTCACTAGCTATGATCATGGACAAGTTACTTAAATACCTGCACCTCACCTTCCTCATCTGCAAACTGCGAGGAATAATTCAGAATAGTACCTCACGGGGTTGTTCTGAGAACTAACCAGCTGTTCAGATGGAGCCTAGTAATGTCACGTGGGTGTTACACGGTGAAATTCATGGTGCGATGTAAGTGAAACTGGTAATAATGCGAAAGTAAACCTGGTAAGAACGCCTACTTTATTAGTTGTTTGAAGCACTACAGAGATACGCAGACTCTCATTGAAATGATGATTCTTTTTCCCCGGTGTTTTTCCTAAGGCTTAGAAGGTATATTCCCACTGCTCCTAGTCAGAGGCTAAATTCACATCAATTTAGTCTCTAATGTGGCATGACACAGTGAAAAGAAACACTGGCTTTGGAGGCAGGCAAACCTGAGCTCAGTCCTAGCTCTTCCACATAATTTGGACAAATTACACTCTGAGCCTCAACATACTCATTTGCAGAAAATATACCTAGAGCTACTGTGAAAATTAAAAGTGATAACTTAAGTAAACCAATATTTTCTCCCTTAAAATTGCTCGTAAAGTTGTAGGTACCATCCTGTGGGGCTAGAATTTGGCAGTATCAAAAGTTAAAATACTCTTTATTTAGTCTTCTTTTACTTCTAGGAATATTTGAAAATTAAGATGCTCTCAGCATTACTATAATGGAAAAAAAAAACAACAACAACAACAGAGGGAAGCACAAACCTAACTGCAAGAAAGTATACTGATAAAATGCTTACGACAAAGGAGAAAACAGCAGAATATACACACAGTCATTATGACTGCGTTTTAAGAGCATTGCATGAAATAAAATCAAGTTAGAAAATAGTATTCAAGTGTGATAAACTTAATTATTAATTTGGATATTCATTTTGCAATGGAAAAAGTATAAACACCAAGATGTTAATAAATGATGTTTTTATTTCTTCCCAGTACTTTTCCATATTTCAGAATTTTCCTTGGTAGCATGAAATAAAATCAAGTTAGAAAATAGTATTCAAGTGTGATAAACTTAATTATTAATTTGGATATTCATTTTGCAATGGAAAAAGTATAAACACCAAGATGTTAATAAATGATGTTTTTATTTCTTCCCAGTACTTTTCCATATTTCAGAATTTTCCTTGGTGAACATATATTCATTTTACAATAATAAAATCAGTTCATTTAAAATAAGAACATAAATGTATAGAGGGGAAAAGATTAAGAAAATTAACTGAGATGCTAACTGTGGTTTTTCTCTATCTTGCAAGCTTTCTTAATCTTACTTTAGATTGAAAAGGAAAACATTGTTTTGAAAAGCACCCTCCAGGTTTACCCTTCCCTACTTAATATGTCTTTCCTTCTCAATAAAAATTCTTGAATAAAGAGTACTGTATGTCTCAAGAGTTTCAAAAAATCAGATCAGCCGCTTAGTCATGTCTGACTCTTTGCGACCCCATGAATTGCAACATGCCAGGCCTCCCTGTCCACCACCAACTCTTGGAGTTCACTCAAACTCAGGTCCATCAAGTCGGTGACACCATCCAGCCATCTCATCCTCTGTTGTCCCCTTCTCCTCCTGCCTCCAATCCCTCCCAGCATCAGGGTCTTTTCCAATGAGTCAACTCTTCTCATGAGGTGGCCAAAGTACTAGAGTTTCAGCTTTAGCATGATTCCTTCCAAAGAACACCCAGGGCTGATCTCCTTTAGAATGGACTGGTTGCATCTCCTTGTTTCAAAAAATATACTCCCTCAAAACTTAAGAAATCTGGGCAGCAGCTTATCCCCAAGAATCAGGCATTAAAAGCAACTGGTTCAGGGGTTTGGGCAAACCAGGCCTGCTAAGTTAATCCCTTACTGCAACAAGGAATGAAATCAGAACACAAATACACAAAGTCACCTCTAAAGAGGCTAGCCAAGTAATCTTTGGCCCTCAAAACAGAAACCTAACTAAAACAGGATGCAAAATTGCAAGTTTCACTGAGGTACCGAAATATTAATACAAAGTCGCTGAATACCAAAGGGAGACTCCACAACCAAAATGCAGATTTTACAAAGAAAGAGCACCAAGAGAGTCCTCTCAGTCAGATAATGGGTATAAAGAGCAGAAGGGTGAGAGCTCTCTGCTGTGGAGAGAGGACATCACGAGGAAGACGAGTGGAGTGAACCACCAACCCACTGCGCGTACATCCAGGCCCTCGCGTCAAGCCGAGCAAGGGGTGAGCTGAATACGTGAGCCCTGATAGGAGGTGGGGGGTAGAGTGGGTTTCTGGAAAGCAGAAGGAGGAGAAGCCATGTTGATCAATGAGATAAAAAATGCACGACCAGGACAAAGAATCAGCAATTCCAGCAGAGCAGAGGTGGACCACAAGCCAGAGGTGTCGTCTTCGATTCAGTCCCACAGTGCCCTCAAGCAAGTGAAACAGGCCTTAGAAGGAAGAAGCTGCAGATGGACCTAAGTTTCAGGAAGCTAAGGAAGAGTCACCAAATGAAGCCAACCAGCCTAACAATACATCCCCCAGGTAAGGGGAGCAACTCACATGAGCGCCTCCCCAGACACCAAAAGAACCTACAGGACAGAGTCAGCTTAAACCACTGGCCAGGCGCAGAGAGAAGCATAAGAACAGTCCGAGCTCCTCACCATTCCTTCGTCCTCCCACTCTGCCCCATCTAGAAACCAGGAAGGAGAAACTGGAAATTTCAGGGTCAGATGGGACATAGAAGGTCAGAAGCTAGTTACATCACTTTCTTTGACAAGGGGTTACCAGCTACAAATCCCAACTGGGAGAAAGAAGGAGGAAAAGTCTTAAATTTGAATGAAGGCTGAATGAACTGAACTAGGTACTTTCAATGTCTAAAGAGGGAGAAAATCTTAACTGGGAGAAAGAGGGAGAAAAAGTCTTACCTTTGAATCAAGGCTGAATACACTGAACTGGGTACTTTTGATCTCTAAACTGAGCTTATGTTTTGTGACTTCTGTTCCCTAAGGTTACTGCCACCTGAATGCACCTTTTGTCTTTCACTTACACCGAATCCTGAGCTCCTAGAAGAACAGCTGACTCACGGGTACAGTAAACAGCGTTGAATAAGTAACTTAAAGAGTGCATAAGAAGTCATAAGGCCTGATGCCTTTTCATAAAGGCAAAAAGCTTTCCAAGCCAAGTGCATTTTAAAGAAATGGTGAGACACAAAACTATTTACTTTGATCATCTCCCACAACTTATGTATTCAACACATTGAGTACATACCTGAAGAAATGATATATCAGAACATGGTATGGCCCTTCCTGGGAGCACCACCACAGCTGCAGTGGGAAACTATCGAAGTGTCCATGTCAGTGCGATGCTGGTGAGAGAGTGCTCGGCTTCTGAGGAAATATCCTAAAGCTGAAATGAGGGTGGGGTTTATAGACTCTGAATGACCCACTGGTCCTTACGGCTCACCCATCTCTGGTGAGAGTGAGAAGAATGTCCTTACCATAGGCTGGCACCACTGTTACCACGGATTCATCAACTGCATTTGACTCAAGCTTCCTAACTAAGGTTTTTGGATAAAGAAAGAAGAGTTTCACACAAAGGAAATTTCCAGCTCAGCTGAGAATGAATTTTGCACTCCGATAAATTTACACTGGTTCCCAACTCAGGGCTATGTGAGCTTTAGTTAGCATGATACCCTTGGGTACTGACAACCATCTGAATCTCCAAAGGGCTGCCTCCAGCTCTGTCTTCCTGAGACTCGCTCAGCTGTCCATCCCAACAATCCACTCTACTTCTACTCTCTACTTTTGACTCATGGGCTTCCCTGGTGGCTCAGTGGTAAAGAATACACTTATCAATGCAAGAGATCCAGGTTCCATCCCTGGTTGGGAAGATGCCCTGGGAAAGAAAATGGCAACCCACTCCAGTATTCTTGCCTAAAGAATCCCCATGGACAGTGGTGCCTGATGGGCTATAGTCCATGAGGTCATTAAGAGTCAGATATGGCTTAGCAACTAAGCAACAACAACCTCTAGTTCACTCTTTCGACAGAAATAGGTTTTGGCCTTAATGTCCACTGAAACTGCTCATCTTAAAGTGACAGTAACTTATAACCAAATTCAGGAGGCCCTGAGGATGTGAAAGAAACTAAGGAGATGAGAGGAGAAAGTCAAAGAACAAGGAATTTTAGAAAGGTACAGACTACTGGGTATAAAATAAATAAGACACAAGGAGATAAAGTACAGCACAGGGAACAAGGCCAATATGTTATAATAACTTTGAATGGAAGGCAATCTATAATGCGATCACTATGCTATACACCTGACACTAATATAAGATTGTAAACCAACGACACTTCTATTTAAAAAAAAATTGTACAAAAAGTGTTGGTCAAGGCCAGTGTGAGAGAACATTCCACTAAGACAAGAAGTGAGAGGCCTGTATGTGGACAAGGAAGTCTCCAGTCACTCACTCTCGGTGGTTGTGGGGGAGGGAAGCAGGCACTGTGAACGCCAGGCCACAGCTGGTGACCATCAACAACAAAAACAGCTAATTAACTGCAGAGCTTAAGAGTGAAGGGAAGAGAGAAAGGAAAACAGTGAAGACATCTTTCAGGAAGCTTGGTAGGGAAGAAGAAACAAAGTCGTTAGCAGTTGGGCACGTACAGAATGCGGTCAATGGATGAAGTGGTTATGCTTCTGTATTTTTAAGACTCCAAAGAAGTCTCCAGTTAAAAATACTTCACCCTGAGACTACACTTTCAGGGATCATTTCCATAGGTTGCTACTAGAGAAGTCTCTCTGCTGTATGACACAGGGAACTCAAACCAGGGCTCTATGACAACTGAGAGGGATGGGATGTGGCGGGAGGCAGGAGGAAGGTTCAAGAGGGACGGGACACGTGTATGCCTACGGGCGATTCATGCTGATGTATGGCAGAAACCAGCACAATACTGTAAAGTAACTATCCTTCAATCAAAAAAAATTAATTAAAATAGAAAAAGAAAAAAATACTTCACTCTATTTATTTGCTATGCAAAACTCTAGGAGTTTACACATGATAAATGTTTTCATCTTCACAACCACCCAAAAAAAAGGGAGTAACCTCTCCTTTCCACAGAATAGGGATCTAAAATATCCTCGGGGTCTCCGAAGGGCCCACAGGAGAAAGCACCAACTTTAACTCATGCGAGAAGGGAGTGTCACTAGAAAGGCAGCAGAGGATGACTTCCTTGGTTGCCCAGTGGTTAAGACTCTGAGCTCCTAATGCTGGAGCTGCGGGTTCAATCCCTGGTCAGGGAACCAGATCCCACATGCTGCAACTAAGATCCAATGCAGCCAAATAAACAACAAAAATAAGTTTTAAAAGAATGAGTTAAGAATAGACAAAGGGTAGGCCTCAATTAGAAGAATTCTTTTAGATTGGGGGGAAAAAAAGGACTATGTTTACATGCCTAACAAACCCTTACTCATCCCTCCAAAATCAGCTCAAACATCATCTACATTAGCACGTTTCCTCTGTTAAGTCGCTTCAGTCGTGTTCAACTCTGTGCGACCCCAGAGACGGCAGCCCACCAGGCTCCCCCGTCCCTGGGATTCTCCAGGCAAGAACACTGGAGTGGGTTGCCATTTCCTTCTCCAATGCATGAAAGTGAAAAGTGAAAGTCAAGTCGCTCAGTCATGTCCGACTCTTAGCGACCCCATGGACTGCAGCCTACCAGGCTCCTCCATCCGTGGGATTTTCCAGGCAAGAGTACTGGAGTGGGCTGCCATTGCCTTCTCCTCTAACACCTGCTAAAGAATGGATACAAACAAGTTAGCGAGAGGATGTGCCCAGGCACGGCCAAGGATGCCAACACCCATGGCCCTTATATCTGGGATGGACTAAGCATGGGGACAGTCTGGATGATGAGACAACGGAATCCAAGAAATGTAACTGAGCAGCCGTGCCAAGGACTCAGCTCGCATGGACACCACACACTAGGACAAGGCTGGGGCTTTGCCAGGTGAGAGAGCAGGACAGGGATCCCAGGTCGCCAAGGGTCTCGATGGGAATCAACCATGGTCTCCAGACTGGAAGTGGAAGATGCCAGAAATGGACTGTAAACTGGAGACAAGAGATCAGAAGTCTGGCCATCAGTCACTGTGACAGAGTGGGAAGAAGCTGCATGAGTTTGTTTACAAAGAAAGCAGGCAAATCAAACTAGGTTGGATGAGGACGGTTTTCTCCTGGAGAAACACCCATGTCTGCCTAGTCTGCTGTCTCCTGTCTCCACCGCGCCTTCAACACTGGACCGGAACTGCTGAAAGTTTTACTTTGCCAACAAAGGTCCGTCTAGTCAAGGCTGTGGTTTTTCCTGTGGTCATGTATGGACGTGAGAGTTGGACTGTGAAGAAAGCTGAGCGCCGAAGAATTGATGCTTTTGAACTGTGGTGTTGGAGAAGGCTCTTGAGAGTCCCTTGGATTGCAAGGAGATTCAACCAGTCCATCCTAAAGGAGATCAGCCCTGGGTGTTCTTTGGAAGGAATGATGCTAGAGCTGAAACTCCAGTACTTTGGCCACCTCATGCGGAGAGTTGACTCATTGGAAAAGACTCTGACGCTGGGAGGGATTGGGGGCAGGAGGAGAAGGGGACAGAGGATGAGATGGCTGGATGGCATCACTGACTCGATGGACGTGAGTCTGAGTGAACTCCGGGAGTTGGTGATAGACAGGGAGGCCTGGTGTGCTGCAATTCATGGGGTCGCAAAGAGTCGGATACCACTGAGCGACTGAACTGAACTGAACTGAAAGTTTTGTCCTCAGCCTTCCAGCTCTACTTGCTGCTTCCGGTGTCGTCATTCACATCCGGGGCACAACCCTGTAATGGCCCATGTCCAGGCCAGCTCCCTCTCTGCAGATGGCCCTTGGGTTATCTCTGACTGGACTTCCCAGACCCTCAGACACTAAATGTCTTCCCCCCAACTGAGCCCTCCGTTTCTACACTCCCTGCCTCCGTGAACAGGAACGTGTCTACCCAGTCACCTTCAACTCCTTTCTCTCCCCCAATCTCATGAGCCCTACTGACACAGCCTAGCTGCCTACACATTTTGAGAATCCTCCTCCCTCACGCCTACTCCCCCTGCTCCCCCTTCACTGAGCCATCAGCCTCTCCCCTGGACTCTGGGCCCTTCCTGATGGCCACCCTATTGCCTTGACCTAAATCCGTCCCTCAGCATCTTTCCCCTGGTTTTAAAAATTCAGATCTCTAATGGCCACATTAGCTCTTCTGAATATGACTCTCTGAGGATGGGACCAGGAATCTGAAAACTCGTGGCTACTATCGAAGCCAGGGCACAGGCAGCGTATGGAAAACCCTGCTCGCATCCCCAAGGGGAAGCTTCCATCTTGCCGCCCCCAGCAGCATGAAGCCCCCCAACCAGAGTTTCAGAGCTTCACCTTCTCCTGCTTCCTGAACCCCACTCTACCATCCGCTCCTGTCTGTGTTCCTGAGGAGCGGCAGCTGGCCACATCTCCTCTTCAGGTGCCATCCCCAGCCCTCGACTCACTGGCCTCTGAATGACGTCACTGCACACACCTCTGTGCAGGAAGTGCTCCCCTGCGCCGAAATCAGCAATTCCCTAACTCATCACCTCCAGCCTCTCTGCTGGACCCTGCCCAGGCTCTGTCCCCCACAGAGGCCCTCTCCCTACTCGCACACCTGAGCAGCTCGCGCTCAGGATGCAAAAGTCAGCTGAAGCATCTCCCCATGATGGAAGTCTTAACAGCGCCTCTCCCCTCCCAAGCCCACTCCCAGAAACCCGCAGCACCCAGTATAGACATTGTCTCATTGCTTTTTGTCAACTTTTCTCCCACTAGACACTGAACTCCTTGAGGGTGGGTCCTGCAATTGGAATACATCAGACACGCAATGAGTGTTGCTTGAATCACGGTCACAGTGAGTACACTGTGAAGTCAGTCATGGGAATGCTTACTAATAACTGTAGGAAATAATACATCTATTACTCAACATGTAGTCATCTCTAAGCAAGGATCTAAAATGAGGCATGAACACGAGTCCTACACAGGTTTATCCTCATGTGAAGAGTTGACTCACTGGAAAAGACTCTGATGCTGGGAGGGATTGGGGGCAGGAGAAGAAGGAGACGACAGAGGATGAGTGGCTGGATGGCATCACTGACTCGATGGATGCGAGTCTGAGTGAACTCCGGGAGTTGGTGATGGACAGGGAGGCCTGGCGTGCTGTGATTCATGGGGTCGCAAAGAGTCGGACACGACTGAGCAACTGAACTGACTGAATTATCCGACATCAGTAGTTTCAAAGACATGGCTGCAAATGCCTTTTGCTTGAGTCACGGCCCTGGCAGCACCAGCTTTCTTCAACACCTGGAAAACACCCTGCTGTGCCTGCTTGAGAGTCTCTGCGCTTGTGTCTCCCCTTCTGCAAGATGCACACTGTTCAACAAAAACTCACCTGTTGGCTCCTTCACACCATTTCGGTCACCTTCCTGAACATCTTCTCTGACCATGACAGCTAAAGCAGCATTCTTTGCATTCTTCTGACGTCCTGCTATAGTCCTCTATAACTACAGTCTACGCCACTACCCTTGAATTTTCCTCACGACACTTACCACTATGTGCAATCACACGGCAACATACTTATTGGATGCTGGTCTGCTTCATCTTGTGTACCACTTTATCCTCTGTACACAAACAGTATATGGCTTATGTACGCAGTCAACAGACACTTGCAGAATAAATAAATAAATGAGAGAGAGATGAAAGCAAGTGTAACATAAAAACACCATCATCTACTAGTCACAGAGGTGGGAAATATGCAGGTGGTAGGAAAGAGCTGGGATTTTTCCCTTAAAAAACATCTCTTGGGGCAGGGTTAGGCAAAATTCATCCTCAGGACACTTACGATCAGAACTCTCATTTACCAAAGGGCACACGACTTATCTAAAGGAAATCACTTCCCTTTCAGTGGGGAGCCTTGCAAAGAAAAACTTCAGAGCAAGGAAAATTTTCCTGCCTAGACTTGCCAAAAGACTAGTTCAGGGAAAAAAATGGTGCCTAAACACCACTGTAAGCTCTGCAAACACTGGGACCAAGACTTGTCCAATGTCAAGTCCCCAGAACCCAGCAAGAGTTCTCACATCCCCAGAAACCAACCCATAAGGTTGCTCAAAATGTTTGTTAAAGGAGCATATAAGACAAGGACTTCTGAGGAATGGCCATTCCACCCATTTTTATGCTTCGGATATATTTATTTCAGAAACAAGGCAAGACAACTAAGGAAGAGCCTCGGGCCTAGGCCTCTCCCTGGGCTGCAGTTTGGCTCCTAGAAATCAACACTTATCAACCATGTGCCACAAGTAATCACGTCTTACCTTTCCCAGAGTCACCTTATATCAAATTTGAATATACTTTGGCAACATAATGACTAACAAAGCATAGTAACCAGTAACAGATTTTGTTTGCTCTTTTAATTTTTTAATGTTTTTTGATTAGCAAGGAAGGATAGCTCAAAATGACGAAAGAAAACAAATAATACTGAAGAATTCTACCATTGATTGTGGTGCTGGAGAAGACTCTTGAGAGTTCCTTGGACTGCAAGGAGATCAAACCAATCTATCCTAAAATAAATCAACCCTGAATATTCACTGGAAGGACTGATGCTGAAGCTGAAGCTCCAACACTCTGGCCACCTGATGCAGAGTCAACTCATTGGAAAAGACCCTGACGCTGGGAAAGATTGAGGGCAGGAGGAGAAGCGGACAACAGAAGATAAGATGGTTGGATGGCATGAATGGACATGAATTTGGGCAAACTCCATGACAGAGTGAAGGACAGAGAGGCCTGAGGTGCTGCAGTCCACTGGGTGCCAGAGTCGGACATGACTGAACAATAACAACCACTAATTTCCTATTCAACAGTGTATGGCTCATAGTAGGATCACAGGAAAAACACACCACCTTCTCAACTATCAGTTTCAACAGTCATGATGTTCTCTATCCAAAGGGTACTCTGAGAAAGATTAACTACCTAGTACCTGTTAAGGTACTCTGAGGCCAGTGCTTGAAAAATGCTATAAATCAAATCATGAAACAAGGGAAATCATAAATACTAAGCCCACTTCAAAACCTGAGAAGTGAGGAAGATTTATAATTATGCCTGTCACCCTGATACTAACTTACTCCCGACTAAGATATCAATTTACTGACCAGGTATCTCAATACATCTTCTGTTACAGAACATTTATTGACCAGTGACATATTAATATTCACTTATGTAACAAAGTGCTGACCACAGGTGTTAACTTCTGCAAAAATCCTCTGGTCAATAGTGCGATCTGTGTTCTTAAAAAGATTCCTAACTTTCACAACAGATCATGAACATTTGGAAATGTCAACTGCCTCTGTACTCGGTAAGATTAACTTCACACGTTTGGAGATAAGGAAGCATGAACAGTGACAAGCAGTTGCAAAAACTGTAGCTATTCAAAGTTCGCTGTTGCTCTGTCAATGCCTAACCTCAATGCTGTTCAGTTGGCATACAGTCCACCTTGAAAGTTAAAGTGAAAGTTAAGTCGCTCAGTTGTGTCCGACTCTTTGCGACCCCGTGGACTGTAGCCCACCAGGCTCCTCCATCCATGGGATTCTCCAGGCAAGAATACCGGAGTGGGTTGCCATTTCCTTGAGTCAATTAGGCCATTTCAGCGAGAAAAAGAAAGCTGTTTAAAAGGCTCTATATATTTCTCTACCCTCTATGTTGACACCCCACCGCTGATACTCCACTAAAATATAACAACATCCAGCAGCAACGGCCCTTCCACTTCCTTCCACTTTCAAGTACTTTTAATCAGTTTTTGTTTATCTAAATACTCCTAAGGGAGGCTGACGAGGAAAAAAAAAAAATTTGAAGTAAAACTAAGGGGTCAGGTTCTGACGCAGAGGTTTGAAATCTGCATCTGAGGGAAGCCAGTTTGGGTTCCTCGGTAGCCTAAAATGAATGGAGCAAGGTGACTGGGAAGGGAGTAGGCTTCCAGCATCGCCTCCACCCGGACAGCCTCCGGTTTCTCCGCTGAGGGCAAGAAGCCGGGCCAGAACACCCGGCAACCCAGCCGGACCCTAACTGCCCAGCCCACCTGGCGGCAGCCCGGGGAGCACCTGAGCGTCGAACCTGGGGCTCACAGCGGGTGGCGGGCGGGGGGAGCTGGAGGCGGACTCAGTCCTCTCTGGCCCCTCCAGGCTGAGACGGGGGCGGTGACCGCTGGCCCCCACGGGGCAGGAACTGCCAAGGTTCTGGCAACGGGGATGGAAGATCGGCCCCCCGCCGCCACACACACACACAAAACCTCCTGCAACTCCCGAGTTCCTGCCGCCCCCAGCCTCCTCAAGGAGGT